>QBDW01002096.1:0-29335 GCA_003261595.1 Maconellicoccus hirsutus
CCCCCCCCCCTTATAACTGCCTGGCTACGCCACTGGAAAAGAAATTCGATTCGTGTAAAAATTACCAAAACCACCGTAATTCTTAATTAGAAAAAAACACATAAATTATGAAATTTTAGTAAAACCACAAGAAAAGTTTAATAACTGAAATTACACAAAAAAAAAAATTTTGAAAATTATGAAAGCAATCAACCTAATTCACCAAAATTACGCCGATCAGAAAAAATCGTGCAAGTCACTATAAACCATAAAAATCCCAAAAAATTACATAAATCATGAAATTTTACAAAAATTACTGAAAAACTGTTCAAATTTGGGTAATTCTAAAATCAAAAAATTACGCAAATCGTAAGAAATTTATTTCAAAAATCGGAGGGAGGAGAGGAGCGGGGGAAACAACACGAAAAATAATCAAAATAAGTTTTAAAAAAATCCCTTTAAAAAAAGGAAAATAACTAAAATTAAAATAAGAACATCCAAATTACAATAATCACTAAAAACCATCTAAATTACCAAAAATTATAAATATCTCTTCTCACAAGAAAAATTAAAACTGAAAAAAAAAACGTTAATTACAAAAAAAACATGTAAATCATTCAACTTTACACGAGCTGAAAAAAACCTTTGCAGAAAAAATTACACAAATAAAGAAAAAAAAAACTCAAAAATGAGAGAATAATCAAAATTTAGAAAAACTTGCCAAAGTTTAGAAATTACAACAAAAAGTATCATACAACTTATGAAAAATCGTTCAAATCGTGAAAAACCACATTGAAAAATCATTAAAAAAATGGGGAACATCATTTAAATTATGAAAAATTAAAGAAATTATTTTTTTTTAATACCCAAATTATATTTAAAGATATTATGTGGTAATCTTTTGTTACAAATTTCCAAATTTTACGCAAATTAAGCCAAGTTCAATTAAAACTACTCACTTCTGCATCATATCATCAAACTAATCACTCAATCGCTCACTCTCAGAACCTCCTCGCTACTTTGCCACCACCTCCACTCTCCTGTACATCTTGAAAGACGGTACCAAACCCTGGAACCAAATCTACCCAAGAATCCTCCGACATATCCAAGCTGAGGCAGTTTGACAAATACGATATTAAAAGCTCTCGATAATGAGCACTAAAACGCAATTTGAAAAACACTGATAAAACCGTATAAGAAGAACGAATAAGGTGTTAAAGCGGGTAGAATTTCCCCCTCGGTACGGATTAGGTTATAAATAAACTGATACTGCCGAACGGTAGTAATTTAGAAGACCCTTAACTACCAAACGCCTCCTTAAGTTTCCCATTTCATTAGTTGTGGCGCTTTGCGAAATCTGATTTCGCAGCATAGTTCAACATCGGTCTCTATACGGTTTGGTACTTCGCAAACTAATCTCGCTTGACAAAGTATCAATTAAGACATTACAAAACTGGAGGTAGTTTTGATTGCTGCTGCTGGTAGCTATGCTTTATTATGGTCGTTTTGCGAAGCTTTAGCTTTTTTTCCCAATCGAATATATCTATCGAAGTAAGAAATATAACTACGAGTATAGTTTTAATTAAGAAGAAACCTTTTTTAATGGTTACCATTAATGGTCCATATGAGTGGGAAAACTTTTCGAATATTTGTACATGTTAATTTATCGTCTTTTTTCGCCCTTTTTAAAAAGGGTAACTTTACCAATGTCTTAAAACCTTTTCGTACAATCTGTCGCACGCTTAAACTAATTTCGCGCCCGGTTCTTTAATAAAAATTCCATATATAACTCGTTCTTCAACGATCTTCTCACCTTGTTCGTATCTACACAAAGTCACTTGGAAATGAGCTGAATTCATTGATATAGCGTTGGCTTTACATTTCGCTATTCTTATTTACATCTTTTATCGGAATATCATCTTAAAAGAAGATACAATGTACATCGTAGCATATATAATTCCAGTGGTGTCCAATCAACTGAGGTAACATTCGATAAGCTAAACCAATTTGTCATACGATTAATCAAACATTACATAAGCGATCATGTAATTACATAATCCTTCAAATACTTCGATTTGATTAACGGTTTTAAAATATTCTCAGATGTAAAATATTAACACGTATTTATCCATCAACCGAAAAAAAAACATCGTAGAACCGGACGCAAGTTGAAAAAAATATACACAACAAAAAAAGAAAAAAAAATATCGTATTTCTAAAATGTAATATATTCTTTTACCAAAAAAAGGTCGAAGAATTATTAATAGTACTACCATACACATGGCTCGATGCCAATACTCTTGCTTGTAAGCCTTTTCGAAGTATTGCAAACGACGTGTCGATTTTGTGCTTTATACCCTCGAAGCTTGGTTTTTTTTCTGGTTAGTAGGTTAGCGAACATTGCGAGTACTTTAAAAAATGAAGTATTTTGGTTTTGGGCTACTATTGTGTAGTAAATCATATACGAGATGGAGTTGGCTAGATGAGGTTTTTTTTTCATCGTGTCCAATATAACGAAGTGTATTAGTAATTCTTCTCGAGAACATCGGAAAATAACGTTATTAACCTTCGCGCAGAAGGTTGACCGTTCTTGATGAAATTTTTGTAGCGATTTTTATTGATCGGAGACGCGATGGTATCGTGGAGTTTGCGGTTTGTGCATCAAATGCGCGTTATTGTTTGTGTGGGAAAACGTGATAGAATATGGAAGGCATTTTTACCTTGTTTAAGGACGATTTGTTCGAGATTGTAATATCTGGTGGAATTTTTTTAGCAGGTGAAGCAAGGTGTTTACATTTATTTCAAATTGATGTGCACAGCAAACATTTTTTTTTAATTCTGTAAAATTCGCGAAACTTTCAAGAATTATTACGGAGATGCACGAGGAAAAATGAAGTAGGAGGAAGGGAGGGGATAGGAGGGAAATTTTCAAAAAGTTAGGTTACGATTTCCATATTTTAATTTTAGTACATATTACGATTTTGATTTCAAAATTTTCAAGTCAACATTTCGATATCATTTGGTAATTCGGTTTTGACATTTACGAGTATATTCTGATTTAATGATTTTGAGGACGATATTTCAACAATCACGTGTCGATATTTCGATTTCGACTTTTTTATATCGATATTACATTTTCAATATTTCGATAATAATGTTTTGATTTTTATGTTTTAATATCGATAAGTCGATTTTGATGAATCGATATCAGTTATTCGATTTTAATCGTGCATTTAAATCGATATTTCGATATTATCGATATTCCGTAATTTCGATGTTTTCATATCGATGAGTCGATTGTGATAGATCGATATCTGATTTAATGATTTTGAGGACGATATTTCAACAATCACGTGTCGATATTTCGATTTCGACTTTTTTATATCGATATTACATTTTCAATATTTCGATAATAATGTTTTGATTTTTATGTTTTAATATCGATAAGTCGATTTTGATGAATCGATATCAGTTATTCGATTTTAATCGTGCATTTAAATCGATATTTCGATATTTCAATATCGATATTCCGTAATTTCGATGTTTTCATATCGATGAGTCGATTGTGATAGATCGATATCTGATTTAATGATTTTGAGGACGATATTTCAACAATCACGTGTCAATATTCCGATTTCGACTTTTTTATATCGATATTACATTTTCAATATTTCGATAATAATGTTTTGATTTTTATGTTTTAATATCGATAAGTTGATTTTGATGAATCGAAAACAGTTATTCGATTTTAATCGTGCATTTAAATCGATATTTCGATATTTCGATATTTCAATATCGATATTCCGTAATTTTGATGTTTTTATATCGATGAGTCGATTGTGATAGATCGATATTAATTATTCGATTTTAATGTAATTATCTCAATTTCGACATATTGATATTGATATCCTGCTTTCGATATTTCGATAGTGATATTCTGATTTTGACGTTTTAATATCGATAAGTCGATTTTGATAAATCGATATCAATTATTCGATTTTAATAGTTCAATTCTCACATTAGGGTTTGATATTTCGGTATCGATTTTTTGGGTCGACGCTTCATTATCGATAATTTGATTTTGATTTAAATGATTAGAAATCAGCATTTTAATCTCAATATTTCACGTTAATATTTCGATTTAAAAATTTTTATACCAAATTTTTTCAAATTTGGTATTTCTATATCAATATTTTGATTTCGATTTTGACATTTTACCAATCAAATTATTTTAATAATTAAAAAAAATTAAATTAAACCCAAGAAGTTGAATTAAAAAATTTACGATATAAAAATTCAATCAATAAAAATACAACAAAAAATTATAAAAACGAAAAATCTTCAATTTCAATAAAAAAATCTCATAAAAAATGTTGAAAACTCGGAAAAATCCATAAAAAGCTTTCCAAAATCATAAATTCCTTCATTAGCTCACTCCTTTTATCCTTCGTGACGTCAATTTACAACCCAAAAAATTCCGCGGTTTCCAATATCCCTGAAAATTTGGCACGTTGGGTCTCTTAAATCAGTAAATATTTGTACACGGCTTGAAATCACTCCTGCAATACATTTCAAGTCGACATCTGGGAACACCTGAGGGAGATTTTCCGCCTTTGATATGTATATCTTTCTAATTAAACCTAGGAAATTTCATTTCACTGGCACAAATTTGGCTACGAATATGAAAACCAAAAATGACATAAAATTTCACCGACAAAGAATTCTATAAAACGAGGAAACTTCGCCGAAATGGTGTTTTTTTCGGCAACAAAAAAAAGCCAGCTTTGAGAACAAAAACTCGCGGTGGTGAAATTACAAATGTATACGAATGACTTGTGTTATTTATCGTTTAATCTCGAGCTTGTATACATACGGAAAATCATCGAACATAGATGGTACTTTACTGGTGCCCTTAAGGGGTATGTTTTTCGAGGGTGGCAAAGTAAAGAGCATTTAGAAAGATTTCATTCTGTTCGAAGTCTACATTACGGTAATTTTCGTTCTTATTTATTTCCTATATGGAAACATACACAAGGTGTTTGAAAAATTAAGCTATTTTTTGGATTAAAAAAATTATAAAAAAATCTTTACAATGAAATTAATATTGTAAAATATTTTAATAAAATTTCGAAATTTTCTATAAAACCACTTCACTCAATTACTCGTATCTCAACCCGAGTATCATTAATTTCTGCGCACCCTATATCAACTCAACACACGACAAACAACAACGGATACTGTTGAGAGAAAATGAAACTGTGGTAGCATATTCTACGTGTCGCCTATAACTTGTAGCTGTGTCAGTGAAAACATATCTTGAAGATTTGCGATGTTGTAGACATAGACGACACTCTTAAAGGAAAAGGCGCCTTCTGCTAACCGGTGCTATAAGGAATCTCCTCGCATTTCCCCCTTTTTCTAAGCGATCTTCATCTACACCGGAAACTACGCTTCGTATATTTATAACTTTATACTTTTGTTTCAATTGAATTGCGGATACGATGCGGATACCGAGACAATTAGTTCAGCCCCCTAAACGCGTTTGTTCTTTGGAAAAATTCTCGTTTCCGAATCCGATCGCACGTTTATAGACTTTGCTCCTTCATTTGGTATTGTATATTCGATACAACTTCCAAAATACGATTTAATTTCGCGTTAAGCTTAATTAAACTTTATGTGTAGGCCGGATGAGAAGACGTGTAATAATGCGATGTGACGATTTTCACGTAATTTTACCCCTTTTTGTGGTGAATTTTTACCATGGAATTTTCTAACGCGACGAAATAAAACGAATATTTGTTTTTAAAAATTCCATTTTACGGTATTATATTTTTTATGCATTTTTAACCATTTCCTGATTTTGGTAAAATTTTAGGCTTCTGAAATGAGAAGAAATAAGGAAAAGGAAATGAAAGCAGTTGTAAGGGAGTCTTACATGATTTAGGTTTTGTTAATTTCTTTCCATTGAATCTTGTTCCGAAGCAGATAAAGGGAGTAATTAGAGGGTTGATTTGACCCTATGCCCCAATTATTTTTTCATCTCTTGATAATGCACACATCGCTCGTGACAATTTTTTTTTTCATTTAAAATCAATACTGCAATTTGAGGATTTTAGATTTGTTGCAGTGATTCATCAAAATTATTACAATAATTAGTAATTTTTTTTCGTGAAGTCGTAACATCGATCATCAATCTTCTTATACAAATCGCTGACTTTTTCGAATTTTAATAATTTTTTTCAATTAATTTTTCGTTTGAGAAAAATCTTCAAATAATCTAAAAATTAATCAATAAATTATTTTATACGTTCAAAATTACCCCAATGAAGTTTTTACAATCAGAAAAATTACTACAAGAAATATAACAATATAAAAAAATACGTCATCATTAAGGATAACTTTGAAAACACGGGGCTACTTTGAACAATATTTTTTACGTAAATTACAGCTTTCGTGTTCCAAAAATATTCTGGAGCTTTTTTTCAAACTTTCAAAAATGATTCAAAAAATCGTATTTGAAGCAAGCAAACCAATTGTATTTTGCACGTGATAAAAACCACATTTCAAAGTGCCCCTGTACTAACAAACTTACCCCAATTGAAGGTGAAAAGTAAAAAGGTATGGATAATATTGCCATGGGACTTATCCAAAAGTGAATTGGCTTGAAAATCTCAAGACAGTATAAAAACTGGACTCCCTTTTCCCCTCTGACGTCAATAATTGATATTTTATTTTAGACAAAAAATGACATGTTTCAATTTGATTGATTCTTTCAAAAACTACAAATGATTATTTGAGGTAACTTTGACAGAAAATAAAAAAGGTAAGGATGAATTTCAAGGCAGTCATCTCCCCCCTCCTTCCGCTACCCTTCTTCTACCAAAATAAAATTAAAAAAGAACGTTTCTCAGAATCACTTGCGGTAACTTCGAAAAAAATGAAAAAAAAATAAAAACGAATTCAACAAGGTGAAAAAATCTAAATTTATCAATCAATGAATTTTTAAAAGCGATTCGCATCCCCCGAACCTCCCCTACTTCCACTAAACAAAAATCCCAAATGAACACAAGCAATCGCTTTTTTCTCATAAATTTATATTTTCATTCTTGAAAACACGAGGTGGCCTACTCAACAAATAAAATTTTAGCGATTTTACTAAATACAAAAAAATCATCCTCAATTCATTATTCTCTCCTCCCTTTTAAAAAGCTTGCACATGTCCAAATTATTTCTCTCATTTTAACCTTTTTTTCCTCGTAACTTCAACCATGAAAAATCTCCGAATTTTCTCTTCCTTCCTTTTTCCGGACAAAATCGTAACGCTTCGTCAGATTTTTTTTTCCAAACTTACGCAAACTTTGGAATCATTTTCATTAAAAAATACCCAATATTCGCAATGTTACCAAGAACTACGACGAAAAAATCGAATTTCGTGGAGGTAAAAATTCTAAAATTTGGACTTACCATCAGTTCTTCTTTACAACGCCGCTCCTCCTCTAGTGACATACGTTTTTCGTGTTTTTTGAAATATTTCCGTTTGGCTGCTTGTAAATTAAACCAGGTATAGGAGAAGGATTTCACATTTGGCAGGAGTGCCTCGATGAATGGGTGAAATTCATCCTGTAAAAATATCAAATTTTAGTTTCTCGAAGGTGTATGACGCGTGACACGAGCCCGGGTAGAACTCGTTGGATGGATAAAAATAAACCACGTGATCGTTTACACGACACGAACCGAAGATATGGATTTCTTTCGAGTTATTTTATAGCATATTTTTACTGATGGATTTATCGAAGATCACAAAAAATCACTGGTACTTCGATTATAATGTAATGAATTGCAAAAATGCACGAATAAAGGTGGCACTTATGGGTAGGAAAACAATGTAGAGACGCATACCATATAAACGATTCCTTGGTAGACAGCAAGTAAAACGCAATAATCGACGATGTCGCATTTTAAGCTACAAATTCTTTGTTAATCCCGAACACTTCACAATTTGAATTTTCCACTACATATTTCGCGTTTTTCAGCACACGCGTGATAAACTATTTCACAATAACTACCGATCAATTTGTTGGAAAATTTCGGAATTTTTCCTTCGAGATGTAAATTTCCACCAAAAAATCATACAATACACGCATTCGATAGAGCACTCCGATCTAAATATAAATTCTTTTTCGCGTCCGCAACACGTGATCTATTTTAAAAACATAAAAACTACCGCAGCGGGTTGCTGTTGCGTCGAGTACGGTAATGACGATTATGTTTAGCTATATGGAAATGCGACGAAAGAGGAACATAACATTGGGCCCCCACTGGCCTGCCCACATTTATTTCTGGATTCGGAAACGACCCCGCATAGTGTTGCGAGCCGTAGCTTATGTACGCATATACGACTCCTCGTCTCTATGCTGATCTCGTTTTACCATATAGCACACGCAGTCAAAAGATCGTACGCAGCATCTTTTCCGTATGGTTTGCGAGGAGCTGCAAATGCAGCGAGCGTTGCACGCGGTGGCCTTTTTTATGGGTGTTCTATTTAGGACGTCGTAAAAGCGTGATGAAATTTTAACCGATGGTGATATTTTTTACGTACGAGGAGGTGATTCGTTCGTGAATAATGGGACGCAGGATGAATTTCTGATGGGAATCGGGTCAAAGGGGTTTTTCAACATTCGAAAGACCTTTTTTTTTCGAAAGCATCTAAGGCGCCAATTAATAAATGAATCGTTGGCAAGGAAACACTTGAGCGTCGTTCACGGACTCGCGAGTAAGATCAATGCAAGAGATAAGGAATCATTTGAGCCATTCATAAATGCCTGAATTATCCATAAAAATCACTTTAAAAAAAGAATTTTGCAAATACGTGTTCAAGTTTTTTCAAAATTAGACACAAAAACACTGCTTTAAAAAAAAATTCAAATTTTAAATTTTTTATCAAAAAATTTCTTCCAAAATATTGCTACTTATTCGTCAATCAGTGGTACTTTTAATCATGAAATAAATAACCCCGCCCCCCTCACCTTTATATCTTTTTTTCAGTATTTTTTCAGCATCGATATTTTATCACCTTCTCCAATATTCATGAAATTTTAGAAATTTCTATTTTTTATTACAATTACTTTGGTAAATATAAATTATTGTATCGTTATTTGAGGTGACTTTGAAAATATGAGGTAACTTTGAGGCATGTTTCTTACTTGAATTGAAATGAACGAGATCGCTCAAAACACTGTTTTTCATCTTACTCCAAAAATGACCATTAAAGTACTCTAGTTCAAAGCCCCCTTCCCCTCCCCACACATTCAAAGTCACACTAAGAAAACATTCATTCGTTTAAATTCATTTAAACTGCAAAAACAATATTATTTTACAAATATGAGATCGATTTATATTTTTTAAAGATAAGTGGGGGAGGGGGAAGGGGGTTTTATACACAAAAATATGGTACATACGAATATTTCACATTATTTCTTCAGTTTTTCTTTTTTTTGAAAAATCAGTGCTTATAAAAATTTTTTTTTCTGCAGTTTTGAATCATTTTATCCCAAATGTAATTAACTAGTTACTACTTGAGAAAAAAAATCAAAATCAATAAAGTTCAATTATTTTACCCAAAAAAATGAAAACAAAAAAAGTAGCCAATTTTTATTGTTAAAATTTTTTAAATCGATACTCAACGTTGTCGATCAAAAAATATCGGATATCATGTTTCACTTTGATTTTAAACGTCGAAAAAATGATCGATTCTTTCTGATTTTTCAACTCAAATTTGAAAATAGTTGAAATGTCTTTAAAAAATTGTGATATAGTAAATTACATGATTTAAAAAAAATTGAATTTGGCGAAATTTTTCAAATTTTATTTTATTGTCATTTGACGACCCTACGTTTCCATCTTTTGGATGCTTTTTCAAATAAAAATTCAATTTTCCAGCTTTAATGAAAAAAATTTAATAATTTTTTTCTATTTAACGTTTTTTTTTAGTAATAAACGAAAATCAGTTTTCTGATATTTCGAGAATTTTTTCATAAAAAAATTGAAATGTTGTGGAAACACGAAGTGAAATTTATTACTTTGTAATTTTCCTAATTATTTCTCGACCGTTTCAAACCTCAACAGAATATGAAAATTTTAACGATTTATTAGATTTACATTTTTACTGCAAAAATTAGAATTTTCTTAAACATAATTTCTCAATCTAGCAATAAACTCAGACTTCACCAACAAAAATTTATATTCGTTTCCGCGAATATCCCGCAACGTCAATGACGCCACCATCGCTCCAATCCTCATCTCTAGTTTCCAATGGCATTTAAATTTTAATATCCCCATAGCTTCGACTCATTTACACAAACATCGCCCAACGACCAATGCACACGTCGTAATTAACGACGAGATGCACGTGCTGTTTATTCGTACATTGATACCGCCACCAAGACTTCGTACTTCGTGGTCCGCATCTCTCGGCGCATTTGGACACGGTGATTGGAAATACGGTATAGCGACGAAGGCTAATTCGTAGATACACGACTGATATTTTTCATATTAACAGGGTCAGTTACATAGGTGACCTATCGAATGTAGTTACCGCTTTCGCGTCCTCTACGTCGTATATTTTCGACAATAAATAAAACCTAACAATAAACACTTTGAAAAATTTATTAATTCGAATATCTCGCAAAACCGTAATTCTTCATAAATCGCGTTAATTTATAAACCGGTTTAGCATTAACGAGTAATGCGTATCGCTTTCGTCAAGGTTAATACTAAAAAAATTTTTTTACTTATTTTTTTCATTAGTTCTCGCTGCTGTAAATCTTCATCGAAATTATTAAGTAAAAAAAAAAAATTAAGCGCGAAATATTTAAATTTGATAAAAGATGAGTAAAAAATGGAAAATTACATAAATCGTCCTTCGTTAAAAAATTTACATTTTAAATTTTCAAAATTGTCGGGAAAA
Source organism: Maconellicoccus hirsutus (assembly GCA_003261595.1). Taxonomy (NCBI): domain Eukaryota; kingdom Metazoa; phylum Arthropoda; class Insecta; order Hemiptera; family Pseudococcidae; genus Maconellicoccus; species Maconellicoccus hirsutus. The sequence goes on from QBDW01002096.1 coordinate 10,946, forward strand.
AACGTTAAAATTTCCATAGGGCAATGCTTTTACAAAGGGCGTTTTATTTTTAAAATCTGAAGTTGACGTTATTGGAAAATATTTCATAAAACTTTTTCAACTAGTAAGCACCAAGTCCCTTTATAATGATCTCTTTAGCAATGGCAGAAAAAACCATTCCTTATGCTCATTATAATGCATTTTCACTAACTCCCTTTTAAACAGCCAAAGTCGCCATACTTATATGATAACTTGAAAAAAATAAGTATCACTTATACGTAAAGACCATTTGAAACATTAACTCCTCGTCGGGTTATTCCGAGTTGGGGATAAAAAGAAGAGCCATATTACGAAATAATTTAAATATAAATATCGTTAAATAGCGTGAAATTTATGGTACTTGGCTCGCAGGAAGAAAAATCTGCCGGAGTAATTGTTGATTCGCGAATAAAGGCCCCTTTTGGAGAGATTTTTCAATATTAATCATCCGGGGCATTTACGGTACAACTCGAAGATTACCTATTTTCCTTAAATTAAGAATAAATTTAACATTCGTTTGGAGGAGGGGAAAAAGGGCCGAAAAACGAATTAAATTCTCGATCGGTGCGTTGAACCGCAACGTGAGAAAAAAAATCGAAATAATCTCGATGTCAACAGATAGTTTAACAAACTTCAATTTTTTTGATATTATTCCAAAAGCATCGAGTGTTGGGGGCCAGTCAATCAGGGTCAGGGTGTTTGGCAGTGGCTGCTGGAGCCTGGGGCTCGGCCAAACGCTAACTAACCTACTGGGAACTAAACTGGCTGCCATTCAACCTTGCCAACTTCTCTGGGTAGCGTGTCGTCTGTATACAAAAAATCCACCTCTCTCGATACACATGTAGGGACCATCGACCGACCACCGTTTTACGCTCTTTGGCAGACTCCTGACTTGATTTGGCTTTAATACTTTGGACGTAACGGCGCGCCATCGACCACCTGTTTTCTTGGAATTCCTCCCGAAAAATTCGTTTATGCGTTTTGTTTTTTTCTCTCACATGCAACATATTTTATCCATATATGATTTGCCGATGTTGACTTGCGCCCAAGTTATTGGCATTGGAACACGGTGCATCGCTCGCTGATTCCCTCTTTTCCATCGTTGTGACGCGGATCATCAACGTATTGGATACGTAATTGATTCTTACGCGACCTTTTCCAAAGAGCCGGATTAGCGTGGGTAGGATTTTTGGCGAGCAAGGAGTATTTTCGTTTCGGCGTAGACGACGTGGTTAATATTGACGTTGTGTTGTGGTCGAAAATATGAATGAAAATTGTGGCAGCCAAGTGGCCCGGTGAGTTCGTTTTGACATTGAAAATTTCGTGTGTTTGTGTGACCATTTCGAAGAATCGTCGTCTCGAAAGGTCACGAGGTTGAATTTTTTGAACGAGAGTTTCCCAGGTTTTTTCGGTGCAATATGAATCCATGATTTTTCCACGAGGCCAATACTGAAATCAGGATAATTTCTCAAGCTGAGTTGTAAGAGCTCCCTCTCCCCCACCTCGTGTATAATATTGATAATACGATGTCGATATCTCGATACTTTGATTAGGTACTTTCATTTTGATATTTTGGTTCTGACGTACGATTTTCGAGATTTCGATTTCGATGATTCAATTGTGATTGTTACATTTTCATTTTGACATGTTAATGTTGACAATTCGACTGCGATACTTCAATTTTGATAATTCAATTATTGACATTTCGATTTCGATGTTTCCACGTTGATAATTCGATTTTGATATTTCGATTTCGATAATTCGATTGTCAACATTTCGATTTTGATACTTTGATTTCGATATTTCAATTTTTACATTTTGATCGTAATATTTCGATTTTGATATTTCGATTTCGATAATTCGATTGCCAACATTTCGATTTTGACACTTCGATTTCGATTTTTTAATTTTTACATTTTGATCGTAATATTTCGATTTTGATATTTCGATTTCGATAATTCGATTGCCAACATTTCGATTTTGATACTTCGATTTCGATTTTTTAATTTTTACATTTTGATCATATTTCAATTTTGATAATTCGATTTTGATATTTCGATTTCGATATTTCAATTTTGACATTTTGATCGTAATATTTCGATTTCGATTTCGATAATTCGATTGTTGACATTTTGATTTCGATATCGATACTTCAATTTTGGTATTCTGATCACAATATTTCGATTTTGATATCTCAATTTTAATAATTCGACTGAAAAATTTAGATTTTGATGTTTCAACTAAGTGATTCTTTTGTGACATTTCGACTTTGATTATCGTATTTCTGTACTGATTTTGATATTTCGATATTTTCACTGGGAAATTTGATTTTGGTGTCTCAATTTCAACATTTTGACTGCCTCCAACTTCAATTCATTGGAACCGATTGATTTATGTATGTGTTCTCAAATTCTTATTACAGGAGTTTCCCAACTCGGAAATATGTTTTCAAGACTAAATAAATTCCAAAAATAACCAAAAACGAAAAGAAGAATTCGAGCCCGAGATTCCAGTTCATCCCGAAAACCATCACTAGATTGCACATGCACTTCACAGGCTCAATTTCGAAAGAAAGTGAAAGAAATTCTTCAACGCATCGTTTATCTAACAAAATCTCAAATCTCTCAAGTAATTAATCAAACAAACGGGAAGAAAAAAATTGAGGAATTTTTACGACCATTACATACAAAATTTTCAATACGAATTCCAACAAAACGGAATTCATACATCGAGTTAACGATTACACGTGCATCTCTACGTTTCCATACAATTTTTCTAAGAAAAATACGTAAATTCTTATTAGACGAAAAAAATAAATAAATTATAAAAAATTTATCAAATTAATGGCTTCTGGTTGTCACCATTCGACGGAAATTTTTACTCGGATATTTTTCGATAAAATATTTACATAGTTGCGATAATATAAATCCAGAAATTGATTTTTATGTTTCGTGTAAATGCACAAAAAAAATTGACGAGTAATTTTTATTTAACATAGAAAATGCATCAATTCGATAGAAAAATTCTTTTTACGAAATTTGACATCATTTATATTCATACTGTCTCCGTATTATGTAAATATACAAAAAAAAGTCATTAAACGGTAAAAGGCGGATACGAGAGTATACGAGGGGAGGGGGTAAAAACCAGATCCTATTTTGATTTTTTTTCTATCACGAGGTGAACATGTTGAGTATTTTTTTCAAAATTTAGCTTTTTTCGTGTATTATTATTTTTTAAATTGAAAAAAAAATTATAAATAATTATTTTGATTTTATAACCATCTATTTGCAATTGATTAATCTCTCCCCTCCACCACAACTATTCCACTGTTTTCATCCACCTATAATTTCTCGCTGCGAAATACGCTCGAGGATCGAATTACAATCTCCATAAAAGGGGGATTTTTATGTGTCAGTAAGACACCGAAGAAAATAAGCGATTACGCGCATCCAATCCAAATATACCAAAAGGATGAAGCATATGGTACACGTGTGTTCAATAAGATGACGTGTTCTATTTAAGAAATAAAAATAAATATCCATACGGTTTAATCAAACTGCACATTTCCTAATGGAAAAAACTCGTGTTTATTTCAGATTAAAAAGTAATCTCGTATCTTAGCTTTGCAGCTACAAACAATCGAGAAATTTTGTAAAATCAACACGACGACGTTAAAAAACGACGAAAAAACCGCCGTGAAATTTCTGCTCGAAGCCTGACCGTAGAATGATCGAAGTTTCACGAAGCACACGTTAAAATGTGTTTTAAAAATAACCATACTAAAATAGACGCTAATAACCGTGCAGCGAACACTCGTCGTATACAGCAAACCTAACGAACACTGTAACCAAATAGTAATCAACTTTGGGGTGACTTTCGTACAGCATCACCTTAGATGCTCCTATTTTCCACGAGCCATCGTGTAAATTCCTCCGATATCCTTTGCGAACTTCCATAGCTTTGGGTAAAATATCCATTGATACGAACGTCTCAACGAAGTCGTGCAGCAATCCGAAGTATTTTATCAAGTGGCAAATACGATTCGAGAAAAGTACAGTTAGAAAGGCGAATTATTCGTGATGCAATCGTGAAATTTGGCACGCGGCTTTCTTTTCTTATGATAAACAACTTCGCAGTCATCACTTCCTCTTTACCTTAACGCGAGCTCGTAATTCAAGGTTATCCGTGTTCACCTGAATTTCGTCAATACATTTTCAAAGATTAAAATTCGTCGTCTGCGTAAATCTATCTATACATCTCGAGGGATATAATACGAGTATCGCCTGCGGGAAAATTCCGCTACCGTCGCCGCCGCCGTAACCACAACATAACACTGAATAATCAACTTGTCAATGAGCGTATAGACGATGAATGAGATATTGATATTATTAACGAATAATACAGAACGCCAGCGAGCTTTTACGTCTCGCCTCCTCCTTATACCTGTAATCTTCGTAAATGTATTGTCGGCGATTGGGAATTAGTAAATGCGAGGACATCTGGTCAAAGACGAGTTCCTACATAAATACATATTATCATAGGTTTCGAATAAAATTCGTACCAAACGACGTCTCGTCTATTTAGATTTCGTTATTTATTCGTCTCCCATCTCGCAAACAAATCTCTTCCGTAAATTGAAATTATTCCGATAGCGTTGGCACGATGTGGCAACGTCGCTTTATTTTCACACCATTCATTTGATTTTTTCAATTTTATTTCTCATTTTGAAAACAATTTTTTGGAAGAGAAAAAAGCGAATAATCAATTTCAAAAAAGCTTAAGAATTAAGACAACAAAATCGCCCTTCCTCCAGCTTTTCCCTTTTAGAAAAAAGCTTCTTTTGAAATTTTTTTCAGTTTTTTGGGAAAAAAATTCTAAAAAAATCTTGAAAGTCTTCAAGCAACAATAAATTTACGTGAAAATTGAAAATCACGTTTCAAAATGACCCTACATTTTTAAAATCAACCCAAATGACGATACTACGAGTTTAGTAATTTGATTGATAATATTATAAGTAATTTTGGCTGCGTAAGCTTTGAATCGCTTGAGATACACCACGCTCTCCCCCCCCTCCAACCTCAACCAAGTTAGGTTTGATTTGCGACGCAAAACGATAAAATCGTATTATGTAGATTATTCCACTTTGTATACCATCTTAATTTTCAAATCAACAGAAAAATTAGTCATTTTATTTACGAACGGGCGAATTATTCAATTCACTTGACAAGTGAATCAATCGCGAACGACCTTCAATAAATTTTTCAAGCATAAGCCGCGTTTTCAAATCAACTGAGAAATGAGTTATTTAATTTACAAACGACCGAATCGTTCAATTCAGATAACAAGGGAATTATTCGCGAACGACTTTCAATTCTTTTTAATTTACGATGGATTTTCAAATTGACAACAAAATTGATAATTTTCATACACGAACCAGTGAATCACTTTTGAAGTGAATCAATCGTGAACGACTCCCAGTCAATGCTTGTATGCGCCTCAATCAAGATCACTGATGAAACGGCTCATTTCACTTACAAACAACTAAATCAATCAATTCTGAACGACTTACTTAGAGATTGACCTATTTTCGTTCATACGTTCATACAACGATTCATTTCACATCATGAATTGTGAAAGAATCTCTTGATCCTGTAGAATTTTGAAGTCGTTCGTCGAATGATTCATTTTACATTATGAACGACCGAATTATTTTTCATAAAATTATTAAAAAAACGTTTTTTTCGGACTTTACTTACACAGTAATTTTTTTGCGTTAAAATTCAACGATTTCTAGGAAATTATTGCAGTTTTTGGTTGAAAATAGTAGATTACGTAACAGGAGCGGAAAGTATGCGATTAACGAGTGCGAAATTTGAGGAACGAGGCAAAGCCGAGTGACTCAAATCGCACGAGTTGATCGCGTTACTTTACAATACTATTACGTATACTATTTTAATTTTATATGGGAGGAAAATAAATGAACGAACGTGATAAGTGATATCATAAGAAGGTGCGGAAAGTAGTCATTTTCCGCCCTCAGGGCGGAAAGTGACTACTTTCCGCACTTGTTTTTAGTCTTTATCAGCTTGAACGTTAAAATGCTGTTTTCCATCGCGAAAATAGGGAGGAAAGTAGTCATTTTCCAACCATGTAAAATTAAAATTTATTTAAAATCAAATCTTTTGGAAACCGATAAGCTTTCTTTTTTGCAAAATTAGTCTTTTATGAGGAAAAAATTTAAAAAATTCAATCTCAGTTGAGAAATTTCTTTTTCATCGCTTCACTTGTGACCGCCCATATTATTAATTTGCTCATATTGATGATTTTTTTCATAATTGAAAAAAAATCTTCTTAAAACTTGAGAAAGGAAAAACAATTTTTGACACGTGAGATATTTGTACTTCACACGTGTCACAATCACAAACCTCACGTTCGTTGAAAATTAGTTTCATGCTTTATTATTCGACATTCAATCGCAATCACATTAAAATTTTCATACTTTCGATAAATAATTTGACAAAAATTGGCAAAAACAAAAACAAAAATCACCTCGAAACGATAATTTTGCTCTTACTACCCTTCGCCCGTCCAATACACTATCGTGGTTCTATTAATAAACTCCATAAATTCGCCCTTTATCAATTTAAATCTCGACCTATTCGGTTCATTTACGGATAATAGCTGAGTTGACTAAGGTAAAGAGTAAATTTAACCGTCGCTTATTCGATTTTAAACTCTCATCGGTAAAACGGCGAACGCGGTTAAACAAGGGATCAAAATTCCACAGAGAATATTCCCCCTTTTTCGAGCATACAACGTACCTAGCATTAGTAACAAAACGACGTCTACGTGAATGCACCGTACGTCCTAACGGCGGCTATACGTGGTGTATTTGTTAAATCCTTTATGTACCGAGCATAGCCGCTGTCATGATCTATTCTTACTAGCTGGTTATTTAAAGATCTCAGCTAAAACGTGTTCACAAGTACTTCGCATTACTCTCTGTCTCTCCTGCTTGGATAAAATTATAAAAAGTCGAGATAAAAACCGACGACCATAAAGAAACCACGGTCGCGACGTCTTTGCGGCCGTCGTCGAAGCGTATCCTTTGTTTCGGGGGCTAATTCGCTAATCACTGGTGATTTTTTCGCATAAAAAGGAATTTTTTTCGATGGCATCGAGTACAAGAAAGTACCAGATACGTTTAACAAGGAAATAAACGTCGTATACGAATATAAACTTACGAGCGAGTATCTCGTACATAACGAAACTCTTATTTACATAATTTTATTGCAAGATAAAGGCGGTTTGGGCGTTAGGGGGTTGGGATTAAGATGCCTAGTACCCCAACGTCGCATATACGTCCCGCTGTTCGCGTATAATAAATAGTTGTTTTCAGACTATTTATGTCGTACATGCAAAGAGTGGAAACTGTTTACGCGAACTCGAGCTCGTAGTCCCTTCATCGACGGCCGCCATGAATCGTTCAATTTTTACGCTAAGTTTCCTCTTTTACAAGGGCCAACGCCATCAATTACCGTAGCAGTCGCCAATTTCCAACGTGTCTCGTGTAAACGGCGCTTTCGCCTAAAGAAATACTCCGAAGGAAGTACACGCTCGTTATAAACGCTAATCTCGACACTCATCTAATCTCATCGTCAGACGGAAAAAGGCCTTTCGATGCGATTGCGATGCCAAAGAACGGGCGAACGCGGTTACGTCGAAAGCGTCACCGACGCTTAAGGCGGTACCAGACTAGACGGCAATTCACGAAGAAAAATTGATGCTTAGCGAACCCTTTATACGCGTATGAACGCATAAATCCTCTTTTACAAATCCATTCTGTCTTCCTCTCGTTCTTTAATTCTATCTTATACATATACGCCGATGTATATGTACCAAGTTAAATAAAATATGTTTAATTTGTGAAAATAGTCCCGCATCGGAGCCCGCTACCATCGCTATACCGATGCAGACGTGTGATATTTTATTCGCTCGCTACACCGGATTGATAATTTGTTTTGTCGCCGTTCGAGGCGTCTCGATTCGGTATATCACCAATTGAAATTTTCTACCAACGTCTTGCGAAAGAAATTAAGCATTTTAACGCAAAAAAAAGTATTTTAAGCCATCGAAAAATACTCGATCAAGAATCATTTCGGAAGAGGTTATTTACCAAGAGCGAAGGTTACCTTAGGTTCTTATACTTCAAAAATGATGTACTCAAGGTGTTTTTAGAAAAAAGGCATCAGGCGACATGCAACAAAAGGGGAGAAATAATGTCAGCGAAACGAAGGGGTGAACAAAAAGGGTATCAAGGGACAAGAAACATACTGATTGCGACAACTCTTCCCTTTCTTTTAATTTTTGAACATTGTTTATTTTACATTCGCAAAGGTTCTTCATTTTTCAACTAAAAAAAGTACACATCGAGTCATTGGACTTTGCTAATAAATATGTAATTTTTTTTTACGTTTTATAAATTTATTTAACATCATTTCTGAAACATCTCCAACAATTTAATAATTTATACAAAAATTTTTTCTAATTTAAAAACTTAATATTATTTTGAATTTACTGCAATTTTATTAAATTTAGGTCAATTGAATTAAACATTCAAAAAAATTAGGGAAAATGCTAGAAAAAAAGTGGGCACGACAAAAAAGTTTTTTCTTTATTTCTTCAAACGAGGGAGGGGAAAGGGGATATAAGGGAAAATTATTTCATATCGTTATAATAACATCGAAAGTGCTACTTCATAGTGAATTAATGACGTCATCACAGCTCAAAATAAAAGTGCAGAGGTTCAAGACAGAGGGAAACTTGAGTTTTGATGAATTAATTTTTTTGTTTTAAATTTTCGCCAAGTACAACAGCTGAGGCTTGAGGCAATTTTTTTGATCGCTCTAACGAAAAGTTTTTATACGGATTTATTACTTCACCACCTCTATAGAAAATACTTTCAAGAGAAGTGGGGAGGGGGATAGCACCAAAAACCACAATTACTAATATCACATGGGCAAACAAAATTCATATAAACACAAAAAATCGTGAACCATTCCAAGAAAAACACACTTTGAGATTGGGGAGAAGGGGTATGGGCCCATCTGTCACGACGAGAAATACCAATGACGTCATTAATCTGATTTCATCAGGAATCGATACATCGCTATTTTCAAAAATGTAGAGAATCCGTTGAGGAATTTTTCAGGTAATTTTTCATTTGAATTTTTCAACTGTCTTTTGACTTTAAAAGGACTTTTTTTGGACAATTTTCGCATTTTTTCGCAATTTTCTTAATCGTAGTTCCTGTCTTAATGACCAATTCGCAAACTTGAAGAGAAAACGAATTTATGAATTTTTTTCTCGCTAGTTTCATCATTTAAGAAACCTAAAGGACAAAATTTCTTTCATTTGCAAGATTTTTAAGAATAAATTTGAAAACACTAAAAATTTAATGCGATTGCTTCTCAAAAGTCTTTTTTTCGTTTATTTTCAATGGAAAATTTTTGTCAAGAAATTACAAATTTTGATGAACAATTTTCTTACTAAAATTCTTGAAAAGGACTCAAACCTAACCTACCAACCAACGTCAATTTTAAATGAAATTTATTTTTTAAAAACCCCAAACCAAATTTGTTCAATTTTTTTCATTTTTTCAAAATTACCCCACAATTCTTAAAACTTCATCTTTAACAAATAAATAATTCCACCAAAATTCATATCAAAAATTCGAAATCATCGCAACCCCAAACTTACTCAGTCTCGCACCCCTCTCTGCTTTTGAAAAACCACCCAAACCCAAAACCCAAAAAGCACGACGATCGCACCCAAGACCCAACGTACTTAGCGAAATGAAACGAGGGTTAAAAATTAGTTGTAGACAAGTTAAAGAGGAACATCGGGTCTGACATAACAGAGGACGAAATGGCGCCTCCCTTCTAATGTCCAAATCAAGAACACGACCAAAATTCGTCCTTTCGGTTTCAACCACGTTTGTATCTAGCTGCGTATCTTTTTACACGAGCTCGCATTCCTATACTTCGTGGTAATTATTTAATTAGAAAAGGGGGTAAATACTGTGTCAGTGGGATGAATAATAGCGAAGGGTTAACGTACGTACTACGTAGCATAGGAGACATAAGAGAACCGGCGCTTATGCGTTTAACACGTACGACACTTTATGCAGACTCGGTCAATGGAACTGCGGTGGTTTTTTTCTGAAATTTATTACGTGTTTCCGACTCTTCGCATACATCCTGGTTTTCATTTTCGAGCTCCGTAACGTCTGATTTTTTTTTTCAAAGGCGTAGGTTATGCAACTCATTCAACTCGGGGTTCGAGAAATGACAAATTAACTGGTTCGTCGGTGTCTAAGTATAATCTACGTAAAGATAAAGCGTTGATTACCGATCGTGGTCTGCGTCTCGCTTAAAGACGATGTCATTTTTTATCAGAAAACCCTAGCAAGGTCTACTGGTATAATACGCGTATACAACAAGAGACATAGCGAAAAAATAAGAAGCGCAGGAGTAGTCGCAACCTTGGCATGTTTCATGAAATGTGTAAAATATTATATTTGCAATAGAAGTAATCATCATGTCATCCTCCGTTTATACTAATCACGCCCACAGCCTACCGCTTTCTACCGTGATCTTGTACAATTAATCATGATTATCATCTAATGCACACACACAACGCACAATCGCTATGAAAATATACCACAAATACCAACATTTCGCTATAATCGCATTATACCGGTTATATTTTTCTTTTAAACGCGCCACATTACCTTAATAAATGGAATATATCCTTAAGAAAGGAGACAAAATGAGTTACTAGGAATCATCTTCTATAATGGAAAATATCTTTGAGTAATGCCAGCAATAAACACCATCAACAATACCTTCATCATTCCAACAGCAAATTCGTATAAACATTGTAAACGAAAGTGAAAACAACCAATACGATATTTCTTATTAGAACATTTCTTCGAATGTATCAAGGTCATCTTAACTATAAAATTTTTTACATCGATTTTTACTACATATTTTTATGTCTTTTTTTTTAAATACATAACACTTTTTACAAGTTTGTCTTTCTTCGCAATTTGAGTGAATTTTTTTTTGAAATTTATTTTACCAATTAATATACAATCTCGGAGCCCCCTTCAGAGTCAATTTTCTTCCTCGAAAGGTTATTTCATCTTCGATAGGTTACACAGCGTGCACAACTACACGCACATCAACATCATGCTACGTGTTACCAACGCCACGGGTGACTTATGTAATATTTTTACAAGATCATTAACGCGATCGTGATTATTTTGAATATTTTTATAATTTAAATAAAAAAAATCCTGTTTTTTAATAGCTACGATGCGATTAATATTTTTTGATAAATGAGACATTTAACGGGTATTTTCGACAGTACAGTGTCTAGTGATCATTATAGATTCCGGATATTTTTTTTTAGTTTTTCGATCAAAGTCGCTGTATTTTTATTTATGATTCTACTAAAAAATAATTCGCGATTTTCCAGCCACATTTGTCTAATTTTATCCTTAAAAAAAAAACACAAAATCGAAATCAAAATACTAAAATCGAAATATTATACTTGAAATTGAAATTTCCAGATCGAAAAATTAAAATCAAATTATAAAGGCAAGATTAAAATTGTAATATCGAAGTAACTTATTCAAAGTTGAACATTGAAATCGAAAAATCGAAGTTAAAATATCAAAACATAAAAATCGAAATAATCAAATTACAACATCAAAATCGAAATAATCGAATTAAACCATCGAAATCGAAATAATCGAATTGAAACATCAAAATCGAAATAATGAAATTAAAATATTAAAATATAAAAATTAAAACAAAAATAATCGTCTTAAAACATCGAAATCAAAATAATCGAATTGAAACATAAAAATCGAAATAATCGAACTAAAACATCGAAATCGAAATTATTGAATTAAAACATCGAAATCGAAATCGAAGTAATCGAATTAAAACATCAAAATCGAAATAATCGAACTAAAACATTAAAATCGAAATAATTTAATTAAAACATCGAAATCAAAATAATCGAAATAATCGAACTAAAACATTGAAATCGAAATAATTGAATTAAAACATCGAAATTGAAGTAATCGAATTAAAACATCGAAATCAAAGTAATCGAATTGAAACATCAAAATCGAAATAATCGAATTAAAACATCAAAATCGAAATAATCGAACTAAAACATCGAAATAATTGAATTAAAACATCGAAATCGAAATAATCGAATTGAAACATCAAAATTGAAATAATGAAATTGAAATATTAAAATATAAAAATCGAAACAAAAATAATCGAGTTAAAACATCGAAATCAAAATAATCGAATTAAAACATAAAAATCGAAATAATCGAATTAAAACATCGAAATCAAAATAATCGAATTAAAACATAAAAATCGAAATAATCGAACTAAAACATCGAAATCGAAATAATTGAATTAAAACATCAAAATCGAAATCATCGAACTAAAACATCGAAATAATTGAATTAAAACATCGAAATCGAAATAATCGAATTGAAACATCAAAATCGAAATAAAGAAATTGAAATATCAAAATCGAAAAATCAAAGTTGAAATATCAAAACATAAAAATCGAAAGAAAAATAATCGAATTAAAACATCGAAATTGAAAAATCGAAATTGAAATATCAAAACATAAAAATCGAAATAAAAATAATCGAATTGAAACATCGAAATCGAAATATTGAAATTGAAATACTTTAAATCTTGAAATTGTGATACCGAAATCAACAACAACAAAAATCTTTTATAAAACCGAAATATTGAAAGATCGAAAAATTGAAACATCGATATCTTAAAACAGTAAAATTAAAATTAAAGCAATAAAATTGAACAAAAAAAATCTAAATTTTGTATGTAAAACTTTTCTGATTCATCTCGTTCACCCTGCTACATTTTAATCGATTTTTTTTACAATTGCAACTTTATTCTCAACTAATACCGCAAAAAGTAATTAGCATTTGGCTCGCGAAATTTTCACGCCCTACTCCCAAAAGTACGAGTACATAGGGACGATGAGTCACGCATAATTCGTAGAAACAGACCTGTCATAATTTCTAAATGACATTCAAATGTATTTTGAACTCATATTTGAAATGTTTTTTTTTCCAACATTACAGCAAACATTTCAACTCCCCCCTTCCCCCTCCTACTCGATACATTTTCAAAGATAGAAATGTCTTGTATCCCATTTGATAAAAAATTTTAAAACTGATTGAAATATTTCGCTCTCTGAGATTTATCAATTTCAGATCAAAGAAAATTTTATACAGAATTGTGGCGAAAACTTCGTTCAGTTGCTACAATTATGGCGTTTTTATTCAAAAAATTGTCAATAATTTAAAAATGTTTTCAAAAAATGATATTTCGGGAGTTTGAAATTTCAACTAGTCAGCATCTCAAGACTAGCTAATTTTTGTCTTGGAAGGGCTTGCATCTCTTCGATATTGTTTGAATCAGTGTTTCCACATTATCGAAGCGTCGTTTCGTAAGATATAAGACAAGAACAATTCAAAGGATGAGATTCCGGGCACAATTTGCGAAGGCTTTTAAAAAGCTTTAAACAAAGATGCTATATTAATTTCAACTTGAACTTTATTTTGTTAAATTAACATTTCGTTTTACACCAATTTGCCTGGAATATTACCAAGTTAAATGGATTTTAAGAAATTTTTCAAAATTGCCTTAGTTTATTTTACTTTATAGTATATTTCAAAATTACATCTTCGCTATTCGTATCGTTGTTTCGGCCATGAAAGCAAAGATACTCTAATTAAATAAATCTAAAATATGAATTCTTTATACGTTGCTGGATTTCGAACGAAATAAATTTTAAGCAATTTATACTCTATATAAGTACATACTTAGCAGGGAGCCAACTTCTCGCGAACAGAGGGAGTGTCGTATGAGTAATTTCATGTGCATTACGAACGAAGGTTAAACGTAGAGCTTTGTGGTATCGAAAGGACAAACCTTTCGTCTAATAACCGGTCCATTTTACGGACGCTTTTAAATCTTCCATAGGATAAAAAACAATTTAAATGTCAATTTACGCGATTTTATTACCCGAACACAGGCGTAGATATGATTTTATATTTATGTTGCTATTCGAATCGGTAATTAAACTAAATCATCTATTTATGTTATACTATTCATCAAACCACTCAAAATCAATTGAAAAAAAGTAATCGTTGATGGGAAAAAAACGGTAGCTACGCGATATTTGGCGGCCAGACGATTAATCGGATTAGATAGCGGCGTGTAGGAGCCCTTCGGAGTTGATTTTATGCCGGCGAACAGATGTTTTAAATAAGTGTATTCGAAGAAAGCGTAAAGTTACATAGACGAAAATCACCTGCGAAATTATTTTTGATGTTTGCGTATGCGTTACTTTGTCCGTAGATGTTTTGACGTCAAACCACGAGCGACAGATTTGTTCATTAATAACGTTGTTCTTCCTTTGGATTATTTACACCATGTGAAACTTTTATTCATCGCGTATGACCTAAATATAGTACGAGGTGTTATTTCTCACCCCATTGGATATTTAAAGATTAATAAGTTGACGCGAGCTTTAGACAAAAGGCATTCGTGTAATTCATCGTCTGGACGAGGCTGATACCGAAACACGAAAAAGTTTTAATCAAAAACAATAAATTTTTACAAAGTCTGTGCTCTAGTTGACGTCGTAAACATTATTTCGTTGGTTAAGTTTAAAAAGGCAATTGTTTCGCGTGTGAATGCTTTTTTAAAACTATTTGTTTTCTATTATATTCCGGCGATGCTGACCACCGACCAAATGCTTTTCCGGTGAAGCGGGCGCCCAACGAGGGGATTGCGTTTTTAGCAAATGATATATTGAACTCGGCTTTTTCGCATCTCCGTATCGTCTATACGTGTAGTCGTGCTTCTAGATCCATGTGTGTTTCTGAATGGTTCGTTAAATACGACGTTTCGACGGTATTTTTCGGGTCCGAGTATTACGAGGCAGTTTTTTTCCGACATGAGATTCGGGCGTATCGTGTCGTCGAGTTGTTCTTGCGATGTACACGAAATGCTGCGTCGGTGATTTGTCGAATGGAGAAATTTACTAGCACGCAGGATTACCACGTTGAACGCAATTGATGGTTTGCTGCTTTCGGAGTTCAAGGTGAGATGAAATGGATGAGTGGAAATGGGTTGAATTTTGGCCAAGACTGCTTTCGAATTTGAACGGATGGGAGGCTTGAAGCGTGTTGGAGGATGTAGTTTTTGTCTTGATGAGAAAAAAAACGAATCATTTTGGGGTGACTTTGAACGCACGAAGTGGTTTCGAAATGTGATTCTTATAGCTCTGCCGTCCATTTTGTATATTTCAATTTCGACAGCGATGTTTCGATTTCGGTATTTCAATTTTACAATTTAAAATTTGATTTTAATATTTCGATGGTGAAATTTCGATATTTGATTTTTTGGTGATATTACGTGGATTACCGTAATTACCAGTCATTTTCTATAATATTACTTAAATTTGTTGTAATTACGGTAATTACTTGTAATTTTTGGTAATGTTGAAAAAATTATCGTAATTACCAGTAATTTTTAATAATATTACATAAATTTGTTGTAATTACCGTATTGGTAATTTTTTTTTTCAATTTCCGTAGATATGTGTACTTTAACCATAATCGCAGTAATTACTTGTTTGATAATTACGGTAATACGAACGATAATTACTTGTAATTTTTGGTAATATCACGTAATTTACCGTAATTACCAGTAATTAAAAAAAATTGGATTCAAAGTTTAAAAAATAAATTGCTAGCAGAAATGTTGAAAAGTTGGGTAATTTATAATCAATGTGAAAATATTTGGTGTTATTGATTTCCAAAAATTTATTTTTCCAAAATTTCTCATGATCAGGAGTGATCGTAATATTTTCATGTCATGACATGTCATAGATGACAGGTCATGTTACGGTGACATATTAAGATCATGAGTGATATACTATACCATAACAAGTCATCATCATGGTGATGTGTTATGGTTATGATTGACGTGATATGCAATGACTTGTTGTGATGAACGTCATTAGAATGGTCAAGTGTCATGGTCATGAGTGACGTATGGTCATGTCTTGGTAACATGTCAAGTGATATGTCATGGTGCTACCTCATGACCATGTCATGATGGCATGCCATAGTGACCTGAATAAAAATATATAATGATAATATGTCATGACGTTGCCATGGTAATAGGCATGGTGATGATATATGATGACAAGTCAGGTGATCATTTTTCCATCTCGAAACGAGTCATCTGCCGTACATTCATGTTCAACGAAAAATATAATTTTTTCATGACACTATAATATTATGTCACAGATGACTATTCATTGTAATATAGTGACTGACAATTTAAAAAAAAAAAGAAAATCTATTTTTGAAAAAAAAACAAATTTAAAAAAATCCAAATAAAATAATAGAAAATAATTGGAAAAAAAGTGTAATTACGATGTCACATATTTTGACAGTGCTGCCAATTCATAAAAAATTGCTAGACATTTTTATAAATAATGTACAATTTTTGCATAATTTTCACAAAAATATTTTGTGTATTCGGGTTTTTTCATTGTTGCGCTATTTTTTTTTGACAAAATTCACTACTTTTTCACTACTTTCATTACTTTCACTACCTGTTAAATATCCTGTCCTTGCATTTTGTTCAACGTAAAAATATTATTCTTCAGGAAAAATAATATCACGATAAAAATTGTCAATTTTAAAGCAAAAAAAAATTAAAAATCATTCGATACTTGACAATAATACGTCACAAGTATTTCATAATTTCTCAAATCAATACCAATTCCGAACATAAATCCCTCTACTCTAAATTCCACCCCATCTTCCATCCACAAAAGCTCCTCCACCCTTCGCACACAAATCACAACACCACTTGACCTAGCAAAAAACATCCGATACGGTTCTCCCGCATTCAAATCCACCGGTAATTCAGGCGTTCGTAATACACGAAGGAATTACAACCCTTCAATTGGAATCCTTAAAACTTTACAATCCTTCGTGATGCGTTTCAAATTATCCTTCGTTAATTACACCGAAGAAGAAAACCAAGATAGTAGTACGTGGTTGAGTGGCTATCAAAAAATAACCATCATTAATTGAGGGATCATTCATCAATAGGGTTGGAATGGGTTCGTTGTGGAGGCATGACACAGCTAGTATTTGACTGATAGCTTCCTTTAGATGATATATGTCCTTTTGCGGAATCTTTTGACCGAATCATTTTCCGTAGAAGAGACAAAATGCAAAATCTGAGGTTTTTATGGTTCAACGAATGAGCCGGTTGTTACGAGTGTTCGAGTTGCATTATGGTTACATAAATGCTTACGATATAACGACACCTACACTGCGGTACAAATGCTCCCCATTAAATGCGTTTACTTGCTTACTCGAGTAACTAATGTTTATTTTATTCGATAATTTCGATAGGTGAGGTTAATCTGAGTGATTTATCGGCGTATATTCGATCGTTGGTTTAGATATTCGGTATATGTTTCGTTATATGTAACGCAACAGCATTCTGAGCACGATGTCTTGCATCGTATATCGATGTACTTTGAAAATTATCTTAAACAATAACGCTATTAAGGCTCGAGAGATCGTAAACGCTGAAACACAATTTAGCAAATTAGGGTAAGCTTGTCCTTTTACCACGTCCGTCAACACACCCAAGGGAGAAATTGCTTTTAAACCTTTGATCAATCGAGGGTAAACCGCTGCATGCTAATTCGATACCTCCCGCGCGCTGTTGCACATCACCGCGTCAAAATCTCCCATCGCGAAAAAAAAACATCGCTTTTTACGACAAAAAGCTTCGTCGCTTTGTTACCTAAATCACCAAATCCGCGAGAACCGATGTACCTTTTGCACGATATAGATTTCTTGCCTTTGGCATGATGCCATTCGACTCTCGCGATCGCTCTGACATTTTATATATACGCTAGCGAACTATTTTTCCCCAATAGCTTTAATTTTCACTTTTCTCGAGGTTTCATCGTGATACTCGTTTTTACGCTTCGGATCGCTGCAGACAATGGCCAAGTAGATAACATATCGCGACCGTATCTCGCGTGTAGAAACTTTTAATCTTTTTTACGCTCTTATCGATTATAACATGCTAATTTCAATTCCATCCCACGATATACATTGTTGTAGCTACCTTTCACGCGACCGTTGATTAAACCAAGGAAAAGTTGACATCTTCGATGTCCGATTACGACTAC
>QBDW01002098.1:0-23465 GCA_003261595.1 Maconellicoccus hirsutus
AAAAGATCGTTCACAGGACGCTACAGTAACGGGTAACGTTAAAAATATTCGGTATAATATGTTTAAATTCGGATAAATTACATCAAGTTTTAAAAGACAAAATTTTCCGTAGATCTTCGGAAAAGCATTACAGCGTTCCTTCGTTTTAGTACCTTTTTTTGATGGCAAAGAATTGTAATAATCATGAATTCGTAATCAATAATTTACAAATTTGAAAATTGTGCGCCCCAAAAATTTGTGCGCCCGGGGAAATTACCCCTTCTGCCCCCCTCCCCTTCCTACGCCACTGTAGGTACTAATTTTTTGTAAGGTGTAATTTTGGAAAATTTTGTGGCAAGTACGCAAGTAGACCTACAGTGCTTCAAATTGCAGATTACCAATTCAAAAACTGATTAAATTATATGCATATTGCATTGCGTAATATGTATGTACGCGTATATGCTTTCAAAGTTTGGATATGACATATTCGGCTTCAGCGTATGAAACAACGGCGAAGGGATTCTATAGGTTGTTGTACAACAGGCGGCTAGACGGCTACATACGAGTAGGTATTTTACGGAAGGGGCAAACGTCGCCGATTGATTGAAAAGAAATTCCCTATTATCCTATTATGTATTCGACTTTTTCTGAGAAATAGTTTTCAAGCCAGAAGCCACCGCTGCGCCGGAAGGTTAAAGCCGTGTACGTATAAGTAGTACGTAGGCCTATTACTCGTAATATGTATAAAAAGTAAAAACATACTACGCGTATTATAGTGTACCTACTTAGCTAGTAGCTACTAGCAGCTACCTAGTCCTAGACCTACACACGAGTACGATTCGATAACCAAAATTTGGATACACGCCGTAGTGTTCGGTGCCGGTTCTGCAGAGGAGAGAGTGTGGAAGGAAAGAAGACTTTTTAAAATCGCATTTTCAACGATGCGATGTTGTACCGTGTCTGTGTATAAAATTGTACCCTACCCCTACGTATTTGAAAACCCCTTCAAAAATGATGAAAACTCCGCAATTCTACGATACAAAGAAAACACCTTTTAAGGGTAGGTAATAGGTATAGGTATAGGTACTAGGTACTAGGTACTAGGTACCAGGTACTAGATACTAGATAGTAGGTAGGTAGCTACTAGCTAGGTACCGCAATTCCGACGTCCCGGATGAGGGAGATTTATTCGAAAATATGGCGAGTACAAATGGAAAAGGGGAGGCGCTAACCTAAACTACGAGTAACTTAACCTAACCAGTCTTAATATTGAATCGAAAATCAAAAAATTCTGCTCGAAAAAAATTATGGTTTCGCCTGGTTGCGGACTGCGATACCGTGTTTGCTAATACGCACAAACTGAAACTGGCGAGTAAGTACGAATGGCCGTTTTCAATTTGCCCAGCTGCTGGAAATCGCTAAATTTGGCCCCGATTACGCGTAATCGTACCAGACAAAAAACAGTCAACAACCAAAATTGAGAGAGGGCGGCCAGAAAAGTGAATCCGACCTTGAGTACAGTGCACGGTGTAGCTCTAGCTACATAGCTACAGGTACGTAGACGTACTACATATGGTACCATGTATTGTTATGTAGTAGGTACTAGGTACGTAGGTTTAGCTCGGGTACTCGTACGGATTGCGCAAGAAGGATGAAAGTACCTCTACCTGGCTGGGTACGTGGGTACCTACCTTTTTTAGTTAGTTAAAGCGTTACACGCATTGCTAATAGGTAATAGGTAATTAGGTATTATTGGTATTTACTCACTTGGTACAAGTTGTTGAATCCATTATATACGCACGTTTACGCCTGCGTACATTGGTGAATAATTAAATAGAAAAATTAAATAATGGGTAAATTAACGAAATGAAAACATGAAAAAAAAAAAAAAAAAAAAAAACACATAAAATTACGAAATTAATGTCTGTAAAGAAAAACGCACGCCGCTGAACCTGAAAACTAAATCTTGAAATATTAACTACGAGCATAAAAATGGAGGGAAAAAAATCCAACATCAAACGCGACCCGAGTCGTGGCGAGAGGAGATGAGATGAGATGACATGAGATGAGATGAGATGAGATGAGAGGAGATGAGATGAGATGAGATGAGATGAGTCTACTGTGTGGTAAAATAAAGAGATAACATTATGCGGTGTCGGCGTTTGTGTTCCTATGCCAGAGGTGGAGGTAGAGGTGGTGGTGTTGGCGGTGGTGGTGGTGGTGGTGTCGGTGGCGGCGGCGGCGGCGGCGGCGGCGGCGGCGGCGTCTACTACGTCAGGGTGTAAAGATTCCCTCCGGATGGGATCGAGACTATGCAAAGTATGTATGTTTTTCCTTAACCGGAACTGATTATGTCTGTTTGCGCTACGGCCACGACTTTGACTACAATCACGACTGCAAGTACGCAACCGCCAACCACCCACCGTGGCCAGGTGTATAGGTACCAGTGGTTTGGTACTACCTTTTGAACTGAACGCATAAGGGTGTAGCCGTATTTTCCAACGCCTCGATGACTACCTGTAGGCCTACCTGAAAGCGAGAACATCCTAGTATCAAGTACAAACATGTCACGTACATCTACATACATACAGTATGTGGCCTATGTTATGTACTCGTATGTTGTATGTACATTGTACATACAGTACGTCCGGTTGACGTTGATGTTAGTACCCCTCAGCGTCGGCGTCGCCGTCAGCGTCAGCGTCAGCGTCAGCGCCAGCGCAAAAATCCCATCAACGTACGAATAGATAAGTAATACATACAGTATGTACAAGTAAATTATTTTCAACCCTAATCGCTAAGGCTATGAAAAAGGTTTTTGGTGTACCTAGACCTACCTTACCTACTGAATCCTATCGCGATACCAATTTTTCGATTGCAGAAAACTTAGTTACCAAAAGTTTGCAGGTTGGTGTTTTCATTGAAAAAAAAAAATAAATAAATGAATAAAAAATAACAGCGTTGTTAATTTTGTTATTTCTTTCGAAATTTGGTTATTAAAATTGACGATATCGATGACTCGATTAGTGTCGGGTCGGGTCGGGTCGGGTCGCATCGTCGTATGAAATACGATAGAAATGAAAAATTCGCGTCAGTGTCGCAAATTACGCCTGAATGTGACCTTTCACTTTCAGGGCTGTCGTAAAATCTGTTTGCCTACAACAATAAGAAGTACGAGTACGTGGAATGTAATGCTTGAAATTGCAGTGCCGTGGTGACTCTCGTTTCTGCTTAAGGATAAAACCGCAAAATAAACGCAATTTTTTTTCAAAAAATACCGAGACCGAGTATCCCATTTTAAAGGGTTATCGCTCCACTCGTGGTCCATTTTCTGGCTCTCCCTCATACGGATGCATAAATGAAATAAATGAAAGAAACATTAAGCTTATGTAAATTTGGGATTTTGTTCATTCGGAAAAATGTCCGTTCATCGGGATTTGGGATTGGGGAAAACGGTCGGGATCGGGAACTGTACTCGTAGTACCTCTACCTACTACCTAGCTAAGCTACCTACCTATTGGCACTTAGGCAGGCTACTGTACGCAATACGCATATTACATTTATACAGTAAGTAGTAAGTAGTTGAGTACGTCTACGTACTGGTATGACGATCGCGGATGTACTCGTACGTAGTTACAGTATGTACATACGTTACTACTAGTACGTTACATACTACGCGTGTAAACGGATAAATCTGAACAAAGAAGAAGAAATTAAAAACAATACGATATGATACGTATACGAGTATGTACTGTATGTACTGCATGTATTATGGAAAAAATCTGTCTATACGCGCGTCATAAACTAGTAAACGAAGAAGGGAGTCAAGGTTATTTTTGTTCTTCCTACTACTTATCTATGCAGTAGCCTACTTCGTATAATTTCTTTATCTATTAGGATCTCTTTCTTTTGACTTTAATACGTACCCTTAAACTTAGTTAGGTAGGCGTGGTAAATACAACATACCTACCTACCTACCTACCTATCCGGAGTTATTGACTATTTGTAGTCCGTATTACCTACCTTTACCTACATTATACCGTCTTCACTGCGTTGAACAGGTTATTTGGTGTAAATCGTACACGCACGCCAATCAATCATCTTTCAGATTGGGTTCAAAAAAATAAAAAAGGAAGTAGCTTATAACCGTTTGATTAAATTATCAGGGAGACAAAAACGCGAGATAGCGAGAAAGGAAATATAGGAAATATGACGAGATGACCCACCTACTCGAAACGGAAATAACTCTTAATCGTATCCCAAACCTGATAAACGTCGGCAGTGAAAGAAGATATTCTTGTCATTTCATTCAGTTTGTTTTTACAAATGAAGTACATAGTACATAAATACATACATACATACGTACGTACTTACATGCATACACATACCATCTACTGGTAATATTTCATCTCGATATAAAAATTGAGAAAACTCCATTTCAAAAATCGTTACAAAATTTCAAACTACATAGAAGGTTCCAGTTCTTTCATTGGCCCTTACGCTACGCCCGACTAAACAAATATGCATTTCATCTTTCCTCCAGTTATGATTGCGTGCCGAAAAGGAGACGAACCTGCAGGGATAACCAATAATCATAAAAGTTACAAAAATAATAATAATTTAAGGGCATTCTTCGCAGACTTATCGGTGTTTACGAAGTCTGACAATTAAGTAGTGCGACTGATTTTCTTCCCGCGTTTGTGCTTGTGGTAACATTGCGAATTTGAAATTTTGATGTATGATAATTTCTGGCATCTTTTCTCTATCGATGGGCATATTTGCGAACCTTGTCGGACCATTATTTATCTACTTACGCCATATTTAATGCGAAGGTATAAATATAACTCGTCACGGTAGAAAGCAAACCAAGTTTCGAGCAACGTTTCACTCAAAAAGAGTTTCTCTGATCACCTATCTCACCTGGGGGAACAAAAAAAGTCATATGTCGGCGAACCAGATGAATACAGGAGCTGTGGCCGTATTACGATCTCTTAAGAGATCAAAAATTGAGCAGCTCTCCTCACTGTCGTTGTTCTCTGACGAGAATTCCTCCATATAACGTATTGTATTGCCCTCTAGGCAATTACTTAGGCATCCATTATGTGTAAGTTCGATACCTACCACGCGTTTGAAAGTTGATAGACCGGCGGTTTTGTTTTTTAATTTTTTCAAAATTGGAATGTGTTAATGATGCAAAACCTACCATTTTCATATCGCATATTTTGGTAATACTGATTGTAAAAAGTATTTTTTCTGAAACATATTGAAATGTGAAATATATAGAAATGACAGGATTTGCATCCTTATAATGGGACTACAGGGGCAGTGGGTTGCGTAACCAATTTTTGTAGGAAAAGGCACTAAAATCCCTGTAACCGTCAGGAAAAATTGTAATTACAGATTATCTCTACATCAAAAAATTGCTTAATTCTATGAAAAATTGAAGTTACAGAACCTTATGTTGAGGTATCTAAGATCCTACAACTTCAGTTCTTGATCAAATGATACAATTTTTCGTTATGGCTGGTAGAGTGATATTTCACGATTTTAATTTTACTGGGTAGATAAGATACAGGGATTATTGTGCTTTTTCTTGCAAAAATTAATTATGTAGCCCGCTATACTCCTAGTCTTGACTACTTTAGATTTTGAGAATTGACGATGATTTTCTGTTTGTTATCAATTTACGTTTTGATATTTCTGAAACGCATTCAGGGTTTTAATTTTCTGAAAAGTTGAACAAACCTAAAAGTAGATGGGCCAAGCCTAAGGCGCAAGCCAGGGGTGGTGGAACGAAATAAGAAACGAAACGTACTTAAAAAAAAAAATTGTTGTAACATTATGTGAAACGAAACTTTCCGTTACTGTAATTTTAAACGTTCAATTAGTGATTTCTCCATTATTTTTTGACGAAATTTATGTTTGTTCAGGTTCTCCCGCTGGTGCTGAGATACATTCAAGAAAATCCAGATAGAAGGCTATCATGTAGAAAGGTGACCACAAGATATCTCAAAAGTTGATCTTTTTTTGTTTTGCTCTGTTTTGCAAGATAAATTTTCAAGAATTTTTTGAAAAAAGAAAAAAGACGAAACGAAATGTTAAATAACGAAACCAAACAAAATTGTTTCACTGAAGAAACGAAACAAAATTGAGGAAACCCACCGAAACGTTACCTACCGCCCGTAAAAGTTTACAAGGCGATCGAGCGCACAAATGATGCACCAATCAGAACGTTGTTTTGATCACGTGATATTTGATGGTTTTTTTTTATCAGCTTGCTCCTTCTTTTTTCTGTGTTTATTTTTCCTATCATCTGTCAAAAAATGACTGTAAATAATTGTAGTAGTAAATTATAATTTATGTTTACATGCACAGGTTTGAAAAATAAAATGAATGCGTGAAACTTTATTTGAAACAAAACTTTGACCAATTTTTCATCAATTTTGTGAAAATTTGACTAGTCTAGGGTATCAAAAGTAACAAGGAAAGCATCTTCTACTTTCGAGCTTTAATCATATTTGATATTAGACATAATTTTCTTACAAAAAGAGAATTTATCAATTTATATTTTCGTATCAATAATCGCGCAGGGGGAGAGGGGATTTTTGGGTAATGATTTTTTTCCACACAATTTTTCTCATCAGATTTCCAATAATTTTACTACAAACTGAGCTCTAAATATTCCCAAAAAGTCGTAATTTTTGGAATTTTTTTTCCGCGGCTCCTAGAGCTAATTAAGGTGAACGAAGGGTGGTTCGGGGGGTTTTCAGGGACGTCGAATCGAATGGCGTAGTTGGTTTTTCGTTTTGATCATTACTTTCCGAGATATCGCGAATTTATTGGCGTAAAACTTATTTGCGATATCTCGAATAATAATGATCGTAACGAAAAACTAACTATGCCATTCGATTTGGCGTCGTCGAAACCTCCCTACACCATTTACCTTCATTAGCCCTGGATGCCTCAAGATAAAATTCCAAAAATTACGACTATTCACTGATATGGAGATCAAGAAATCGCCAAAAAAATGTATTTTTAAGTTTCTTGATGTATGTACTTGATTGATTTGGCGGTCTAAAGAAATGTTGATAAAAAACGAGCGTCTCCCGGTAGCGCGCGAGTAAAATAGTAAAATACAGCAAATCACTATGCGCATGCGCTACAACTTGTATTTTTTCAACATTTCGTCAATTAATGATAAGATCGGTGATTATTCTTCGAACATACTAAATAGATACAAAGGAGTATTTTTTGCATTATTACCAGTGTTCCACGTAATTTGTAAAATACTACAAAGTGTAAGTAACTTTTGCACATTAATTAAAGTACCAAGTAAAACAAACTTGTATTTTTTTTCCAATATGCAATTAGTGACAGACGTTAGGTGGACAGCTTTAATCGTATAAGTATGTATCCTGAAATGGAAACATAATATACCTTTGACAGAAGGATAGCTCAACGATTGAACTTCGATTTCCAGTTTATGCTCTTCGGCTAGGTGATGAAAATATTTCTATGGTTGAAAACTTTTTACCGCACTTTTTAGAAGTTATGACAGATTTTTCAACGATATGAACACGACTTGTAGAGTGAACTTTTTCAATATGCCGGATGAGGTTATATGTATTTTCTTCGAGAAATATAACCGCAATGGTCACATTCAAATTATTTATAGTGTGTTTCAGACATGGTTAAAATAAAGTATGGAAAAATACCATAATTATTTAGATTTATATTAAAAACGTCGAAAAAAGAATTTATTTACCAATTAGTTATGAGTTGACACACGATGTTTGAACTGCCGAAAAATAACAAGTTGCGGCGCATGCGCATAGTGATGTGCTGTATTTTACTATTTTACTCACGCGCTACCGGGAGACGCTCGTAATAAACGACCAACAAATATCACGTGATCAAAACAGCGTTTTGATTGGTGCATCATTTGTGCGCTCGATCGCCTTGTAAAAGTTTAACAAATAGTGGTGGGTCGGGGGACGTAAGTTTGACTAAATTCGTTCTTATACATACGATGCGTTGAATACACGAATGAGAAGAACTTTGACCAAATTGTTATGGTCGTTTTCACTGTGAAGAAGAGCTTTAATATAGTTTCGTTGTTATATGTTAAAAGTGGAAAGTGAAACTTAGTAGCCTCACGTTGAAATGACGAAACTGTGTGATTTATATGGATTTATTGGGACTGTCAAGCAAAGTGTCTGATATCTGGTGGTAATTGACGAAACTAACGAAGAGGTACCGATGAGACGTCGATCAGCGCAATCATACACTTATGGTTGCGAAATTTTCAAAATTTACTAGCAATTTTCAAATTAAAATATAGAATTTTAAATTTTTAATTTCTGACTCCTAGCGGTTCGTTATTGAACTTACAAAGAGGTACCTCACATTAGCGCCCCAACAGATTCTTGACTGTCCCAATTATAGAAGAATAATCTAAGGTACTACAATATTTTGTAACTGCCGACTCCTGGTGGGTTGTTATTGAACTTTTGAGGAGGGTAGTGCACATTAGCGCTTCGACAGATTCTTGTCGTATTACGATATGTACGGGTAAGCGTACGCGTCTGCGGTACGCTTTGTGCTCTATAGTCTTTTCAAGTTGAGAGTATACCCACTCTAACCGTAAAATTTCTGTTTGGCGGCCATGTATATCTAGTTGAACGATGTTTTCCTAATCAAACTCGAAGCATATCATCACAAATAAGCATTGATGAGTTAAAAGAAATTGCACGATATTTTTTAGTTTGCAATACTAGAAATTCGCGTTGAAAACAGAAGGTAATTACAATTAAAAATTACCGTAATTGAGGATTGGGACAGTCAAGAATCTGTTGGAGCGCTAATGTGAGGTACCTTTTTGTAAGTTCAATAATGAACCGCTAGGAGTCAGAAATTAAAATTCTGTATTTTAATTCGAAAATTGCTAGTAAATTTTGAAAATTTCGCAACCATAAGTGTATGATTGCGCTGATTGACGTCTCATCGGTACCTCTTCGTTAGTTTCATCAATTACCACCAGATATCAGACACTTTGCTTGACAGTCCCAATTAGTTGCAAAATTGGTAATTATAGGTCGTGCATTTTTTTTTTTTAGCTCATCAATGCTTATTTGTGATGATATACGTCGAGTTTAAATAGGAAAACATCGTTCAACTTGATATACATGGCCGCCAAACAGAAATTTTACGGTTAGAGTGGGTATACTCTCAACTTGAAAAGACTATAGCATAGAGCAGCTAACCTGTAACTTATCAGTCTGTGCCAGACCCTATCCAGAGTAATTTTTCCAATCCAGTATTGCTATAAGTTCATTACTGTTTCGTTGTTATTTTTCGTGTTGTTCCATTTTTGAAAGTGTGTTTTATTAGCAATTATTATTAATATTGACGGTAAAAAGTATTATAAAAATAACAATATTCTGTTTTCGCATCTCTTGAAGTTGTATCGTGACGGTATGGTGTGTTACGTTGCTCGGTAGAGTGTAAATTGTGATTTGGTACGTTTTCTGTACTACTACTACGCTGCGGTTGCTTGTATTACTACTACCAGTACCACTACTACGTATGTCAATATCTGTACGGATTCCAAGTGCGTCGTGTTTTGGACGTTCAAGTGCGCGATGATGAAAAATGTTTGTTAGCATGTTTTTTTAATTTCTTATTGAAAAACGAATAATGACGACGAATTTATTTTGTGCTCGTAACATTGCGATACGAATCGATCTTATTGCGAATGCGAATGTGTCCGCGAATGCGAATGCGAGTGTGATGTGATATGATGTGATGTGATGTGATGTGAAGTGAAGTGAAGTGAAGTGAAGTGAAGTGAATTGAATTGAATGTGCTAGTGCGCTGTGTTCCTGAGCCACTGTGCCAGTCATGTTAATCAAAGTTCGGGATGTTTTGTTTATTTGTTGTTCGGTTTCACTTGTTACGCATATTAAAGCGTAATCTACAAGCTTTCGTCGTTGGAAGGCGATCATACGACGAGTAAATAAGTGAGGTCAACAAAAGAAGAAGTACGCGCGTAGAAGACAGCATAGCGTAGCAATTTTGCACGGCTAATTGGTGTCTTGTATTAACGGAAGCGGGAAGAGAAATCATGGCGAGTCAACCGCGAAAATTTAGCGAGAAGATCGCTCTTCATAATCAAAAACAAGCCGAAGGAGATGCTGCGTTTCAACAAATAATGCGCGAAGTTACAGATGTCACAAGTAATGTAAGTACATACATTCGTGTGAAAGATTCACATAGCGCGTACTGCCACTGCCAGTACTAACGCGTGTACCCAAGTATTGCATTTTTTATTACGATTTTCTACATGTGCGTGTATGCGCTATCTAGTATGATACGATACCACGATACCGATGCTGGTACGTATTACGTAGTATACGTACATACTGTAGATTGTATTCGCGAGTGTGAATAATATGTTGTGCAATAGTACGTGTTTACGTTAACTTGCGGTGCTGTACTACACAAGTTAGTACGTAATGATGCTTATACGAATAAAATTTCGCGACTGTTTGATCGAGTTGCCTACTAGGTGTCTCGATCTAACGATCGCAGCTACTACGTAGTACTTGTACGTAACGTGCATATGCCCAATGTCCATATGCACATTCATACTGGTAGAGAGGTAGGGTACATGCAAATGTGCATAGTTATGTAATATAGGCTATAATTAATGGGGGTGTAATGTATGGAGTGGACGCACATATACTCGTAACTAGGAGTGAAAAAAATGGCGGGTCTTGGATTTTGCAGAAATTTTAGTATGTTGTAGGGTTTGAGTTGAAACCGTCCCGAGTGAATTTTTACATCCCCACCTCCTCTCCCTCCGTGTGGAGCTAGGGGCCCCCAAAGTAAACGCAGTTTTTTGTGCTTAACTCAGCAAATTTGAAAGTAATTTTGACGCCCGGGGTGTCGAAAGATGCGATTTGAAATTCTGCGTCTCCCTAGCCTATTCTCATTTCGTTTCGATTGGAGATATGTTTTAGTATCCTAGCTCGCGATTGAAAGTTGAAAGAATGAGTCTATCGAAGTTTCGAGAAAATGGCGGTTTTCTTCGTTTTTCTTAGTAAAAATGTCGTTCTATCAACCTTCAATCGCAAGCTAGGATACTAAAACATATCTCCAATCGAAACGAAACGAGAATAGGCTAGAGAGACGCAGAATTTCGAATCGCATCTTTTGACACTCTGGGCCTCAAAATTACTTTCGAATTTGCAGAGTTAAACGCAAAAAACTGCGGTTTTTTTTTCCCCCGTAAATTAGCCTGCTTTGGAGGCTCCTAGCTCCACACGGAGGGAGGGGAGGTAAGTGTCTAAAAATTCACCTCGGACGAAGTAATTCCTCGAGGATTCGGATTCGAATGCAATTTTTATGGATTCATCCGCAGTCCTGCCTGCGTAAATGTACTCTGTATTAAAGGTACTTCTCGTTGCACCGAGTGGTGCTTATTGTTCTATTGTTCACTGCTGAAATCAGCCAGCCAACCAAACGTGCTGTTACTCGTTGATGGAATTCAGTTTGCTTGTACTTTGTACTCGTATCCGTAATCCGTAATCCGTAATCCGTATTCTGTACCGTAGCACTAGTTCAGCTAAGCTACCCTCAACTACACTGGCAAGACCTACCAGCCCGCCACGCGACAGCGTACGAGTATACGTATGATACCGTATGTAGGTAGTACGTGTATGTACATAGAATTGTAGATGTGCGCGTAGATAGGACGAGTGCCGAGTCTCGAGTACGGAAGTACCGAACGTATTATCACGTCTATTCTTTATTTACTAATCCGATACGAATTTTTATGGACCTCTACCTTCCCTCCGAAAGGAGCCCTCCCTTGAGGAGGAAAAAAAACGCGGTTTTTTGCTTGTAACTACTCCGCGAATGTGGGCGGATTGACGCGTTTTAGTGCATTTTATTACCCTACCACCCGATTGAAAGTTGACGCTAGCAGAACGTTATTTTCACTAAGAAAAACGAAGAAAATCGTAATTTTCATAAAACTTTAAGGCTATACTTCACAGTCTTATCAGTGTTTACATTTTGTGTGCAATTTTTGGTCTGAGGTAGGGTCAACAGGTGTAAAGTGACACAGCTGTTTTCTTTCAGTCATAACTCATGCAATTTTACTCAAAACTACTCACACTGACTGCCATTGGATAGGGCATCGAAAACCCTACAAAATGAGCCCTAGTATGTTAAATTTGAGTCAAGTGGTGGGGAGAGAGGGCAGGAAAAACAAATTTTTCAAAATGGCGTGTCACTTGACAATTATAGTGTTTCAAGTGACACAGTCCCTATTGTTAAGTGGCACATGAAGTAAAATGTCGCAGAAACACTATTTTTTCTTGAATAAGTTTATTAAATGATCAAAATGATGAACATATCAAGGTACCCTCGTATATGTAGTATATTAACAAAATTATATTCATCTTTGAAGATCGGTAGTTGTGATTCATAAAAATAAAATAAAATCATAATTATGTAAAATGTTTATTGAAAACTAACTGAAATTACTATAAGTATTATTCAGAGATCAGAAACAACATAAAAAACCTACAAGTCCGACATGTAAACAAACATTTTATCTTTGATAATAGCAGGAGGATTCTTCAGGGGCTAGCGTCTGGTAATTGTGTGTCACTTTACAAAAATTACGAATGTCGTCACATTACAACACTCGATTTTGTTTTACTTGGAATGAAATGGTAGCGAAAATGAAAATCGTACCTTAAAACTGATCACGGCAATCGATGAGGAATGAAATTACTCGTACCTTTCTTTTGAGCTATTAACTTTGGATTTTCATTGAAAATTGTAGCGAACAGAAAAAAAAATACAAAATTTCAAAACTGTTACTCGGCACCTTCAAAATCACATTTTTGTAAACTTGTTAATAAAAAAAATTGGAATCTTGGTTTTGGCACTTTGGTCATATGTATATCATCCAAACACACAACGTATATATTTTTTCCCGCCAAATCGCGCTACTCGAAGTCAGTCTTTTGCGGGTGTGTCACTTTACACCAGTTGACCCTACCTCGCTCTCACTTTGCTCCGCTTTTTCTCCGGAAATATTGCATCGATTTCGTTAATTTTTTTGTTAAACGAGAGGTAATCCACTCGAAAGTGCGGCATAATAGTTCTTTTTTTTCGATTTATGGACTGACAAGTGAGTAGTATGAGAATTAGTGCGATTGAACTAGTACGCATTATCTAAAGATTTTTTTGAAAAAATCTGTTGTATTGCCGCGCTTCTATAGTAATTTTAAACAGATTCGTAATTCGTAAAAAAAAAAAAATTTCAAAAAAATTGAAGATTTACGAAAAAAAAACCGAAGTAAAGTTTAGACAGGAGCGGGTCGGGGGACATAAGTTTGACCAAATTCGTTCCTTTCATGGGATGCGTCAAATGCACGAATGAAAGGAACTTGTGATCAAATCATTACGGTGGTTTTCACTGTGAAGTATAGCCTTAACGAGCTACGAGCTAGTGAAGCGAAACTCGCCATTTTCATATCGCGAATTTCAACGAAGCTGGTTTAAAGATGTGGTACGTATTTTTTCTGAAACGTAAGGAGCGAGACCGAACAATTTATGGTGTCCACGACAAAAATGGCCCCGGGGCATAATGAATGCTTCGGGTCTGCTTCTCGATTTGTGTAAGATACTCGTACTCGTATACGTCGTATACGTTGCTTTCGCTGAAATCTAACGCTGAAGCGAGAGTGATGTCGTATTCGTAGAGCGTTTTAGTTTAACGCAATCTAAAGCTAATAAACGGTTGCTCAGATTGTAAGTTTGGTGAGGAGCAGGCTTGAGCATAGACCAAGTATAATTAACGTTCGACGATACGGTGCTTACTTGTATCGTATTAATTGAACGAGATGAGGGAACCGGATCCTTTCAGGAAAATCGAGCCTGGTGATAGTGCTGCTTTTGCCCTTTTCTCGATGGTGGCGGTGGCTCGGTAAGAAGGTATAAGTTCAACTACGTATGTCTATGTAGTATCTACGTGATGGAGTAGGGATTGAAAAAAAGGTTGGCGAATCTTGCGAGATTTTATTTTGGTAAAATGGAAAATGGTAAGAGTGCTTGGTGATTGAGAACGGAAGGGAAGGGAAGGGAAGGAAAGGAAAAGGAAGGGGGTAGTCGTTTCACACATCGCAGTATGACATGATTTGCAATCGATTGTCCTACCCAACTCGCATCAGTTTTCTAGCGATTATTACGTACGTTACGTACGTACAGTACGTCCCGTCCGGTTGATGTTAGTACCCCTCAGCGCAAAAATCCTATCGACGCAGCTAACGCGTAAAAAGTGGCCACACTTAGGGCTTGGCTAGATGGACGGCGCGAATCCAAGCGACGCGACGCGACGCGACGCGATTTTCGAAAAAATCGCCGGCTATATTTGTATTGAGGCGGCTATAGTACATTCGCGTCGTCCGTCTAGCCAAGCCCTATACACAGATTACAAACAGCGTAAATAGGGACGTCAGTGCGTGCAAATTACAGCACAAAAAAACCGTGCGAAAACAGTTAATCATCGATTGTTAATGATTATTTTTCGTTTTTAAATTATTAATATCCACTTAAATTCTTCATTTTACTCGTAACCAAAGTAACGATTATATAAACGTCGATTTGGATTGAAAACAATTCACGTATTTGTATCACTTAATCTATTCGTGTGTTGAAGGGATTTTTGCGCTGGCGCTGGCGCTGGCGCTGACGCTGACGCTGAGGGGTACTAACATTAAGCGGACGTAATGTACGTAGGTAGAGGTACTAGGTATGTCTATGTATACGTAATGATGTAGGCGCGTGATTATTTTGTGCTGGGTGGTTACTTGAAATT
The DNA here is from genome assembly GCA_003261595.1 of Maconellicoccus hirsutus. Lineage (NCBI taxonomy): Eukaryota > Metazoa > Arthropoda > Insecta > Hemiptera > Pseudococcidae > Maconellicoccus > Maconellicoccus hirsutus. Next base: position 14,876 of record QBDW01002098.1, read on the forward strand.
ACTTGGAGTTGTACTCTTACGTACTCGTATTATGATGGTTTTAAAATTTTGCTGCTTATTGTTGCGCGTACTCGTATGTTGTGGACGCGTGTCGGGTGTTGAATGTATGTACTGTAACTGTATCTGTATCTGTATCTGTATCTGTACAGGTAATAGGTTAATAGGTATATAAAATCACACGAGTACATAGAACGTGGGATGTGCTACCTGTCCTGTATCCCTATCTCTATCTCTATCTCTACCTAGTGGCTACGGCTAGTACTTCGTACCTCGTACCTCGTACCTTGTACGTTGTACCTTGTACCTAGACCTACTACAAGTGTCTATAGTACGTATTTACGAGTATCTACTAGGCCTATCTGTATCTACCCTACGTTTACATGTTGTGTGTACCCGTTTGCAGAATGTATCGCGAAGTTCCACAAAGAAGCTTCAACGTACTTCCCAAACGTGTGTTGGAGGCTCCTTACCGAATGTTAATAATATTACTTCGTGCGTTGATTCTCTGTCTTCTGGTTCGTCTTTTATCAAGGTAAATACCGCTGGATTAGATCAGTTTACGCGTATGCTATGGAAACGAACAGAAGCGACGAAGCGACGCACGCGGCTGCATGTTGTACTGTACTGTACTGTACTGTACTGTATTGTACTGTACTGTACAGTACGTGCGGTTGATGTTAGCACCCCTGAGCGCAAGCGTAAATATCCCATCACCATATACAATATAGGAAGTAATACGAATACAGTAAATCATTTTGAACCCTAATCGATGTTTATAAATCGCTATATCGTTATCGTTATTTCGATGAAAATGAACAATTTAACTCGATACGGTATTAATAATTCAAAAATGAAAAATAATCATTAATAATCGATGATTTAGTTTTCTCGTGCTGTAATTTGTACGCGTTGACGTCTCTATTTACGCGTTGGTAAGTGTGACCGACCACTTTTAAACTTTTTACACGTTACCGCGGTCAGCTACTTTGATGGGATTTTTGCGCGGGCGCTGACGCTGAGGGATACTAACATCAACCGGACGTACTGTACGTAACGAAGTACTAAATGAGTATCGTTTCCAATGCAAAAAGGAAAGCGAAAAAAATCCAAGCAGTTTCGCGTTTTGAATTTTGGCTAACTTGAAATGTATTGCGATTGCGCCACTTTTGCGAAATGCTGCTGGTAGCTGCTTAGCTGGTACTTCGTGGTTTGAAATGAGCGAACCGCATTCGATTGCGCTGCATGGTGTTCAGCGATCTATCGAATCCGAAATACGAGACGTACCTACCTACCTACTACGTAGCACTAGCACTAGCACTAGCACCTACACCTACGTAGAGTACTACGAACTTCCACGTACAACTGTACAACTACTGTAGTGTACTGGCTACTCGTAGGTGCGCGTACATACGAGTATGTACCTAGTTGCATACATACTGTATGTACATATTAGGGTGGAGTGAAAAAAATGCTCGGTCTTGGATTTTGCTGGAATTTTATTACTACCTACTCTCCTACTCTTACGTTGTAAGTGAAGTTTTTAAGCCTCCAAAGGAAGTCAATTTTTGAAAAAAACGCGGATGTAATTTCGAGGGGTGCGATTTGAGATTCTGCGCCGCCTCGCTAGTCGCTAGCGTATTTCCGTTTTAGTCTGCTACCAATGCGATTGAAAGTTGATAGAACGGCGGTTTTACCGAGAAAAACCAAGAGAATCGGCATTCTCTCGAAAGTTTAATGGCTTTATTGAAGTAAAACTCGCCAATTTCGTATTGCGCACTGCAATAAATCTAATTAAAAAAGTTTTTTTTTTTCTTCTGAAACATACGAGTGTTGAAATGTGCAGTACAAAAATGGCAGGTTTCGCTTCATTAACCCATTGTAATTTCGTGGAAAATAGTGAAACGACCGTGTTATCGACTTTCTTTAAGCGCATGGTAAAATGCTAAAAAGGTAGGTAGGTAGGTAGGTAGGTAGGTAGGTATGTAGGTAGGTAGGTAGGTGAGTAGGGGTGTAAAATTCACCTCGGACGGGGTTTCAACTCAAACCCTACAACGTACTAAAATACACATGTGTATGCTATGGTATGCACCCAGCCACTTACGTAGTACCACCTACTACTTGGCCTGCCTCTCGTCAAGTCACGTTGTTGTTGTTTTTGTTGTTGTTGTTGTTGTTGTTGTTGTTGCTGTTGCTGCTGCTGCTTCTTGCGATGTGTACGTAGTTTTCATTGCGTTAAATCGATCTTGTTAAGGATGTTACAATCGACGATGTAAATTCGTCATTGTTGTTAATGAGATAATGACTATTGACTAGTCGAAGATTTGGTTGGCCAAAAGCTCCATTGACTGGCAGTGATGCATAATTCTTGAAATACGACGCACGTGGTAACGCTTATGGCGACCAGATTCATATCATTCATGTACTCGTAATACGAGTAGTATTGTTGTTTGAGTAAAGGAATGAAAAATTGTTGGAGAAAGAATCGTAACTACGTATTCGTACTTACACTTAGATTTGACCATTCGTGTTTATGAAAGGTTTTTGTTGTTTTTGTTGTTCTTTTTTTATATACGAGGAGTGATTGATAAATACCTAATTACCTACGTGTGACGAAGAAACAAAATTATTTGTGCATACAGCAATTACAGCATGTACCTACTGTACATGCTGTAATTGCTGTAGATGTACTCGTACATCGGTAACCGTATATGCGTAAATTCGAAAAGTACCGTGGAAAAAATACGCAGAAACGCGAAAATCGTCGCAATGGCTGCGAATTCAACAAGTGATTTCAACTTGGGAGGTGGGTGATGGGTGATGGTGGAAAAATGACAGCACGGTGTTGTAACGAGAAGGAAGATATTTTTTTATTGCGCTAGATGTGGCTAACTGGCGGCTGCTGGCTAGCGGCTACCAGTTTTTTTTTTTTTTTTTTTTTGTTAGCGACTTGTTGAAATAAAATTTGAAAAATTGTTTCTCATGGTCATTACACGTAATTGCAATATCTTGCTCTTTTACATCGCATTATCATACTCTATTTGTAGTTTTTGCTACGTAAAATACGAGTAGGCTATAATACGCGTCACTGGACAGTAGATACTAGATAGTAGACACTAGACACGTGGTTACGGTGGTATCAAGATAACACGTCTGTTCGCTGTAGCACAGCGCAGCACAGTTCAAGCTGCCTGTGCAAATTTGGAGTTGTGGCGGTGAGCGACTTTGTCAATGTATAGAAACTGCGTGCATTTTGAAAAATTATTACGCCGGATAGCGAAGTGTGTCAGAAGGAGGGCTTTCAGTTTTGCAAAGGCGAGGAATTTTTTGCTTTCTGTCCGTTTTTTTCATCGAAGATACTCGTACTAGTGTGAAAATTTTTTAATTTGAAAAATTTGTTATTGCAATTTTATAATACGAGTAGTTTTGTAGGGTTTTTCGTGCTCGGTTTGCTGTAAAAATCACGGACATTTTTATGAAAAAGTGTTGCTAGATGTTCCACGATAACTAGACTTAGCGAACAACTCGTTTCTTGGAGATATTTAATTTAATACATAAGTAGACTAGTCAAAGTATAAGTAGTACCCAGTACCCACTACCCAGTACCCATATACCCACACCTAGACCTAAACCTACCGAAAACAGAAAACAATAACGCCTAATTACCCACTACCTGTACCTACCACCTACCACCTACTACGTAGGCGGTATTGAAAATGTAACGAAAAATTGATAGCCCATTTTAAAACGTTTATAATTCATAGGTAACGTAGTTTCCATAAAGTTTCTCGTAGGTAATGTGTAGATATACGAGTATGAGTACTTCCAAGGAGCACATTCGTACATAAAAGGAAAATTGATATTGCCGAAGAGGGTGGCATCCAGACCCTTTGAATCGTCCTTTCCCTTCTAAATACGCTACTGCGGTCATCGTTCGTTCAAGTCATCGTAAGGGCCAGGCTTGGCTAGACGGACGACGCGAATCCAAGCGACGCGATTTTTGAAAAAATCGCCAGCTATGTTTGTATTGAGGCGGCTACACGAACGTTTTTTTTTTTTCGCGGCGATTTGCGAAACGACGTTGCGATAAAGGCGAATATTCGCAGAGTGTAACTTTACATATTTGATTTGATAAAACATGTACTAAATAACCATGTATTTGTACATGTACAGATCGTCCGGTTGATGTTAGTACCCCTCAGCGTCAGCGTCAGCGCAAAAATCCCATCACCATAGATAATAACTAATACAAATAAATTATTTGCAACCCTAGTCGATGTTTATAAATCGTTAGTTTGATTAAAATGAAGAATTTAAATTGATATTAATAATTTAAAAACGAAAAATAATCAATAATCATTAATAATCGATGATTTACTGTTTTCGTACGTTTTTTTTGTGCTATAATTTGCACGCACTGACGTCCCTATTTACGTTGTCAGTAATTTGTGTAAGTGTCGCCACTTTTTTCGCGTGTAGTCATTCACGCGAAAATGCGATTTTTTCGCAACGAATCGCGTCGCGTCGCGTCGCTTGGATTCGCGTCGTCCGTCTAGCCAAGCCCTAAGTCATAGTACGAGTAGACACTCTTGCAAACGCCAACGCGAGTTATGTTGTGAAAAGTTGCAGTACAGAGTACACGGGGTGGAGGTACGGGGTACGCAGCTACGCACCACGCAAAAGCCGCGTTAGCGAACACGTTGGCCGTTGGGTGTGTATGAAACGGTAAAATCGGAAGCATTTCGCGCAGATGGCGCTTGTAAGTTTTCTGGCTGCTGTACAATTTTCAGCTTGCCGAATCGTTGATTTTTGTCTAGGTTTTTCCATTTTGAATTCATACGTATTGGCGTGCTGTGTAGAAAAGAGGAAGGAAGTTTCACGAGTTGTTGGGTTGAGCCGTAAAGAGGCTAGGAGACGGAAAGGTGTACGTAGCTACTAGCTAGCTAGCTAGCTAGCTACGTAGTAGGTAGTAGGTTTTAGGACTGATTCCTAGAGACTAACTATCTATACATTTCGGCATTGTGTACTGCCGAGTGCTTTCAGCTACATTCGTTTGACGAAAATGTGAAAATTCTTCCTTATCAAAGATCAAATTCGTATTTTTTTTTTTTTCAATTTAATTAAATCATTTTCATAATTTAGGACGAATACGCATTTTAAAATGAATTACGGGCCAATTTCTTTGTAGTATGACGAAACATACGAAAACCCAAACATACGAAAATTTAGATATCGTGAAAATATGAAAACATACTCAGGCGGGAGTAACTCAAAGAGAAGGGAAAAATATCATGGGGGAAGGGAAAAACAGAAGAAGGGCAAACATTATAAAAAGGGAAAAACAGAGGAGGGAGTTAAGTTTTGAAGTGTAAAAGTTTCGCCTAAAAGTATTCGGTCATGTTTTAACCTTACGTAATAGCTTGGCCTAATTGTGGAAAGTGTTAACTTATGTGATTCGTTTAATAAAATTAATAATCCCAACAAAAACCGTTGTGAATATTATTTCGGGTAATTTCGATAAAATACCCAAATCGCCCACAACATTCACTTTAAAAGGAAGTACATATGTGGGTCTGGGTACATTACATATGTACATACTCGTATCTACTCGTACTATCTAGAGTGCGTACAAACTTGATTATTTTCATCTTCACGAATTCAACGTGTTCAATTGTTAAATAACGTGATTTCAGATGAGAAAAGTGATTTAAATTTATCATCATTTCATGATGAGAATCCCAAGTCTACGAAAATGTCGAAATTTAATGTGCGTCTTTAGTAAGGAAAAATGTCAACATTTTCGTAGAGGCGAGTCGAACGAACGTAGTCGAGAAAGCACTCTGCGGTACACGATGCCGAAATGTACAGATAGTTAGTCTCTAGGAATTAGTCCTAAAACCACAGTGTACGTGGCATGACGTGACGTGACTTGTTGTAGTGTGCGCCAACGATCGCTTCGAAACGATTAAACGAACAAACGATAGGATAAAATCCTATTTTCTTCGTGTTTTCATCGTATTTTCACGCATAAACGTAACGATTGCGCAAGCGCTACATTTCTTTTGAAGAAACGTGTTCAGGAGGGCCTAATTACTCGTACGTACGTATATGGTAACGACACCAAAATCACTTTCATTACTCAAAGCGCCAAAATGGGGATGAAGCTTTTTTTCTCCAGTGTCCTTCTTCTCCCCCCCCTCCTCTCCCTTTGGGAGGGGTTTCTTCCTACCCTTGTACGAAATTTTCTTTTGGACTGAACTATGGTAGAAGCTTAGAAACCATGCGCGATGCCGTGTTCAGAAAGGCAAGTGGTTTGGACGTAACTAGAACTACCTGGACCCTATAACTAAGGAGCAAAATTCCAAAACGGCTTTTGTCCATTTTTTTCAAAATGCGTTTTACGGCGCCAGAAGCGGACAGAGTCCATTTTGGAATTTTGCTGCTATGCATTACGAAAGCGAACGCATAGTCAGCACCCAATACGTTCAGAAGTCGTTGGTTAGGGAAGTTAATTGGCCAAAATCGGCTAGTTGCGCGTTAATCGCCATTAAGTCATAGTTAACGCATAACATAACTAGAGACCGTACAACGTTGTTACCAGCTTAAACGCTGGTTAACGTTTTACTCGATAACACAACTGCAACTGCAACTGCAACTGCAACTGTAAAACCAGCCGGTAAACGTAGGCATAAATGTAGACGTAGACACAGACAATGGACATAGACATAGACAATGACAATGACAATGAACTTGCAAACTGGACATCTTCGTTAAGGTTGTGATTGCGCGATCAAGAGGGCTACGGCAGTGGCCAGCGGACGTGGTGATGGTGGTGGCGGCAGCAGCAGCAGCGCCGTGATGCGACGCAGTAGCATAAATATCAAACGCCGCTCAACGTAACTCCAAGGACGTGTTTCTTTCGGTTAGCAGCTTCGAGAGCGGCCGCGGTGGCAGTAAACGCGTTTAACTTGATTTGCAATCAATTTCGTTTACACTTGTAAACAAACATCTTTGCGATTGTGTGTGTGTGTGTGTGTGCGCGCGCGCACGCGCTTGCCCGTCTACGTACTACGTTGCGCGTACTATGTACAACCGTTGCCGCGTTGTTGTTGTTGTTGTTGTTGTTGTTGTTGTTGTGTTTGCTGCTGATGCTGTTGCTGTTGCTGTTGCCGTTCCACCCCGTCCCGTCCCGTCACATCCCATCCCATTCAATCCCATCGCATCGCGTCGCGATTGCAAATCGTCTTCGAATATCGTACGCGAATTATATTATATTTATGTAAATACGGTGAATGTTATTACCTAATAGGTAGACCTACGGTAGTAGCGTAGTACGCAAACATATGTAATGTGCGTAAAATAATATGTTGAATCTCGCTCCTTTACCTACGTCTACGTCTACGTCTACGTTCACGTTCACGTTCACGTTCACGTTTACGTTTACGTTTACGTAGCGTACTACGAATACGAACTACGTAGTACGTGTTGCTGTACGAATGAATACCGTAAACATAGTGTATGGTGTAATGAGGTATTAGGATCGTTACGTTAGCATTTTTAGATGAGTTTCATCGATGAAACCCAGGCACTAAGAATGGTGTGGGTAAAGGTGGTGGAGGGAAATGAAGAAAATATGACGGGGAATTCAACGACGCGCCGCACTGGCACTGTAGGACTAGGACAAGCGTCGACTTTGAAAATGATTTTCTTATATTTGCGTTCTTCTAAACTTGAAATTAACCATATGTCGTGAAAGAGTGTTGAAAATATACTACAAAACATTTTCACTTGACTTGCTAATCAAATTCGATGAACAAAGTTTCTTCAAGTCGATAAATCGCGCAATAGGTATAGGTATAGGTACATACAGTAGTATGTACGAGTATGTATCGTATCGCGCAACTTGTCGTGGCCTGAACGAATAGATGATTATGGTACTTGAGAAACTATTTTAAGATGATTTTATAACTAAGCTATTTACGAGCTAGTATAATTATTACAATCGAGACTTTAACATGAGACTCGATCGAGAACTGACTATCGGGACTTGGTCAAGAGCTACTCGTAATTTAGACTAGTGCTAACCGAGAACTTGAGACTGAGACTGAGACTGAGACTGAGACTGATTTATCCTTCGTATGAAAAGGAATTTCGAGGTTTGAATGAGGTTTACTTTCTGACAAGTCTTCGAAGGATTTGATAGAAAGTACGTGTATTTGGTTGATGAGGAAAGATAGTTTGAAAAGGTTCTGATCGTTTTTAGGAATTTAAGAACAATAGATTAAAATTAACGAAAGAAATGTTTTTGTCTTAATCATAGTAAACACTAATTATTACTAGTGGAAATATATACAAAAGATACGTACAGAGCCTACAGACCGTCCGGTTGATGTTAGTACCCCTCAGCGTCAGCGTCAGCGTCAGCGCAAGCGCAAAAATCCCATCAACGTAGTTGACGCGACGCGTAAAAAGTGGCCACACTTGCGCAGGTTACAAACAACGTAGCGTATATAGGGACGTCATTGCGTGCAAATTATAGCACAAAAAAAATGTACGAAAAAAGTAAATTATCGATTATTAATGACTATTTTTG
>QBDW01002099.1:0-36874 GCA_003261595.1 Maconellicoccus hirsutus
CATGAAAAAAATTTACTCCGGTATACAATTTTTTAAAAGTAAATTGTAATTACTCCCTTCTACTCCTATCCACCAAAACTAAATTTACTCCCATTACATTTCCTTGTAAAATTATTTAAATGAATTCACACTTTTAACGGGGTCATCAGAATTGAAGAAATTCCGCCAACACATTCGTAATAACTCAAATGGACGTTTCATAATTCGTTGTATTTCTTTAAGTACTAATTTTTTCTGCATACTTACTTTTTTTGATGACGTCATGTCAAAATGGAACCAAACCAGAAACCGAAACCAAAATATGAGTGAACCAGAAAATTCATTCGATAAGCAAAACCAATACTTCATGTAAAGTAACACAAATCCCAAAACCAAAACCAGTTACTCTAGGTAACCAAAATCAAAACAAATCCTACTTTTATCTGGTTTTGGTTTTTCTACTTTTTAGAAGTTTTTTTTTTTTTTTTTTTCTTTAAATTTTAGCTGAACGTATATCTAATTATCTATAACTTGCAACCTGTCGTTCTCCATCATTTTGATGGTGAATTATGAAGTGTAAAATAATATGAAAAACTGAAAATTCTTTCAATTTTTTCACTTTGAGCGATAACAAATTTAGTCTGCGTGAAGACTGCGAATGCTATATAAAACCAGAACCAGAAACCAATATAAAAACATAATAAAAACCATAACCGTTACCGAAAACAAAATCAATCATATTAGTCCAGTCAGTCTAGCATTTGAGCTTGCAAAACAAGAAGATTAGCTGAATTTTGGTACATACCCTTTATAACATACTTCACTCCGGAACAAATGTCATGTTTGCAAGTTCCCTTTTTTGTGGATCCAAGCCCTCTAAAATGGGTTTTTTGCTTATATCTTAGTGAAAACTGGTTTTATTAAAAAAATAGTTTAGTTCAAAATTAAAACCCATTAAATTCTCTACAAAATGCATATATTAAGAGTTGATGTAACAGGCTTAGATTCCGAGCTACGTGCGATTGAAAAAGAGCAGTTTTCGTGAATTTTTGACAAAATTCGCATAAATTTAGTTTTTTACCTGTAACCATGGGAAAAAATGGTTTTTCGAGAAAATGTTTAATAACTGAAATGAAAGATGACCAAATTTTCTACAAATTCCATTATAAAGAAGTTGAATTGGTTTCTTAGTTTCCGAGCTGTGATGTCGCAAAGAAGGAGGGTTTTGGTTTATTTTTTAGCCTAGTTTTGTAGATCCAGTATTTGTAGAGGATTTAGTAGGCATCAACTTCGAACTAAGCTATTTTTTTTCATAGAATCATTGTTTGCTACACTAGAGCCGAAAAACTGTACCCTACACAATTAGGTTAAAAAGTCATCTATTCAGGAAAAATGCTCTTTTTTCAATCGCACGTAGCTCGGAATCTAAGCCAGTTACATCAACTCTTAATATATGCATTTTGTAGAGAATTTAATGGGTTTCAATTTTGAACTAAACTATTTTTTTAATAAAACCAGTTTTCACTAAGATATAAGCAAAAAACCCATTTTAAGGGGCTTAGTTCCATAAAAAAGGGAACTTGCAAACATGACATTGCAACGTTGACAAATTTATAAATTTGACGTCGATGCGACGTTTGTCGTTTCGTTTGTTGTTTTTTCTTCCTGGAAATTCGGAAAATTAATTTACTGAGGGTAATAATGAAATTTTACTCCTTTATTTATACTTCACGTATTGATCAATGATCGTACTCGTATATTAATGAAGTAATAAATGATCTTTTTCGTTATTTCATTACCAATTTCATCGATTACATTAACCCTCATATTCCAACACGTATCAAATTTCGTCTAGTCACTAAATTGGCAATTGGGTTCATCGACGAGGATAACTTCACTTCCCTAGAACGCAAATTTATCCAAATCCACGAACCTTGATTGGTTTGTTATAACAACGAATCTGTATAACTTGATGTATCGACATTTAAACACACCCAAGTTGAATACAATTTACCGGCGATAATTTATAACCACTTTCATCGGATGTATGAGTGAATGTACTTGGCGTTGACCCATAAACAAAAGGTATAAAATTTCGCGCAATTGAGAAATTTCTAATCTCTCAATCCGAAACTTTAACAATTGTTTCCGTTCACGAAAGTTCTTAGTATCAAAGGTAATTTCGTTAGCACCCTCATCGAAGAAGGTACTCAAGTTGTCGACTTATTGGTAAATTAGCGAATCTAAACCGCACACCCGCATTAATAAATTAAATACGTGTTAATTATCGTGAGAATTTCGATACTATGTTTTAGCATGGTAACCTTCACTACGTGAGACTATTAAAAGCGAAAGTCTTAAATATTCGATGCCTCTTTTCTTTTAATCAACAAAAAACCACGTGTATTCAATTGTTCATCTGTTGGGGTATCTCTTTGATACATGTCACAAAAGTAAGCTTTCATTTGACCGTGGTGCAAGTGTAAAACTACGAGTAAGGCTCCGTGACAGCTAAATCGACATCGATGATGTATTCGCCAAATACAAACGGTATACCCTATCATTACACTTTACCACATTCCACATAAGAAATTACTTCCGAACGTAGTATTTACAAAATGCAACGTTTGAAATTATAACCCATACCTAAGTACATTTCGATGCATTAAGGAGAGAAAAAAAAAGGAATTAAAATACAGTTATTCTCGCGAATCGCCTTTTTAAAAACGAGATTTAAAAGAAAATCCAACATCTAACAAGAATATGAGATTGCTCAGGTCATTCTATCCATATAATTACTACGTACGATAAAACAATTAAGTTTTGACGAAATTAGCTACGAGTATACCCATTTTAATTTGTGTAGCTAAAAATAGTCCAGCTTTGAAACCACCATCGGGTTGCATGCGCTGTACCTTTAATATTATTTACTACATTCTTTTATCCGGTAATTACCGCTGAAAAACCAGTTCGAAATGGAAAGATTCTTCAACAACTATCAATCTTTGAACACCTCCCAGATACGTGATTACGTGCTAGTGACTGTACATGATTTTACCACGAGAATCACCTCAAGTCGAAGGATCACTTTTGAGGGTTATTTTCCATACGCGACAATGACGTAAAATTCGCCAACTGAAAAACTCACCGCGGAGCTGAAGGTATTCCAAGAATTATCCGCGGTGTTGATCGTCGATCCTTTTTCGTGGCGAAGTTATTTAATTAATTTCCATAACTACGAATAATATTGTTCGAATTAAACGACCAACTATTTATTACCAACTCGTTCGCTTCGTGGGGAGAGGTTGTGACTGGCGCGTGTCTTCAGTATTTTTATGCCAAGCTCTTGGAAAATTTCGAAATTCGCGTACTTCATTTTCACGAGTTCCTTATCTATACATTTATAATAATAAAAGTAAAACTTAAATTTTCTTCAAGTATTATATTGACACGAAAAATTACCCGGTGAATAGCAATCGTAAGTATCTAACTGGAAAGTAAAGATATGAAATTAAATTTCACAAATTTTTTCACTCTTGGTTGAAGTTTTTGAAAAAGAGCATGTTTTTGGTAGATTTACCACGACGATTACTGAATTTCTGACTGAAATAGTTATGTAGGTAATTTAGTTGAAATTTTTAAACACTTTTGTAAACTTTACCGAAGAAAAAGTGTAGGTATTTTCAAAGGATCTTTTGAATTACGCAGTTTTCTTTTGTACAATCAAGTACTTCGTTTTTATTACAAAAAACGTATTTATTTTTATTGTTTTAAAAAGAGAAGAATGAAGAGAAAAAAATGAGCAATTTTTAAATTAATACATCCCTGTTTTGTAAAACGTTTTATACAAAGGAAACAAAATCAAGGTGTAAAAATATCCTCGGGTTTCGTCTTCTACAAAACCGGAAATTCATTTGAAAAAAATTAAATTTTTTATAAAACGAAAGTTATTATAAACTACCGAGCTTTACGGTATCGATTTAGAACTCCATAAGAGCCTAAGAGGTGCTCTAAAATTCCATATTTTCGAGGTATTATCCGTAATACAATTTTAAGCTGTGTTATAGATTTTTATTTCGAAATTTATTCGTTATTTTATAAAACGACATCTATTTTGTTGATAATTGAAGATTTTAACTTGGAAAAAAAAAATGCTGAAACGTTTACTCGAATTATCTAATATGAAATAAATTATCACTCGACGAAAGAAGAACGCAAAATTACCATAGTAATACCTCAACGCCCTTATATTGCAAAAATACAGCTCAATTTTACTAAGAATAACGTCATTTTGTGCGCTATTCCAGCGTTCGGTATTTTTCGGTCATATTTCATCAGCGGAGTAATATTCCGCGTAATAAGAATGGTCATTTATGACGCGCATAATTTCTACGAACGAGTTATTCAATTTTAATTCAACGAGTATATTTAAATCAGCATAGATGATAAATTCGATTTCATCTTCGCCAGGTACGCTATTTATGATGATTAAATTAGGTACCTGCTGGTTGAATGCGCTATGCATCGTCTACGACAATTACCTGTACCTTCACCGAATGTAATTATTTTTCGTTTTCAACAAACGCAACAAATTGATAATTGTCGAGGGTATTTTCGATTAAATCATATTGAGGACCCTGACCTTCGAGGTAAATTGCGCGGTTATACGTGCTTCGCGAAATTTCAAAGTACACGGATGCGCTGAAAAGCTCACGTAGGTTGTGAAGCAATTCTATACGAATTTTCCAAGACATATTGTCGGCTTATCAGATATAATTACCATTGCCCATAGGCATCGCGTACCTACTTCTATCTCATCGATCATATAAGACAATATGTGTTCGTTTTCTTAACGATGAGAACCAGACTTTGGTACATTAATCTTTTCGTATATGCCCAGTAGTTCTGCGCGGACGTGCTAACAACCTGCAAGTGCAAGAATATGGCTGGAAAATTTTATTCGATTTGATTCAGCTCGATGGTCGTGTTTTTGAGTATGAAATAAACGAGTTTTTGACAATATTAGTGAAGATAATTTAAATACAAAGTAAATAAAGTGAGAGAAATTTACTGTAATGGCATAAAGCATCAGCTTACGTACAAGTCCGCAACACAGTGTGACATGTTCGTGTCACTTTGCCACAATAATGTTCATCAGAAGATGTCATTTGATGTCATATGCCACTCGTAATCATGCCATGTATCCATAACAATGACCTGTCATCATATCATGTCACGTGACATGCTACCATGACATGATCACATGTCACTTCTGACCATGACATGTCATAATGACAATGACTAGTCATCTATGACATGGCATGATGGCACGAAAAAATTATATTTTTCGTTAAACGTGAATATACGACGCTTAATACATTTTGAGAGGAAAAAGTAATCACTTGACTTGTCATCACATATCCTTACCACGTCTTTTACCATAATAACATCATGACATATCACCATAATATGTCATTATTCAGGTCACCATGACATGTCATTCGACGTTTCATCAAGACATGATCATATGTCACTCACAACCATGACACTTGACCGTTCCAATGACGTTTATCGTAACAAGCCATTATATATCAATGTCAATCACAACCATAACACGTCACCATAATAATGACTTGTTATGGTGTAGTATATCACACATGATCATGATAATGTCATCATAACAGTAACTTCTGCCATCTATGACATGTTATCATAACATGAAAATATTAAGATTATTACTCTTGAGCATGACACAACGATTACTATGACAACCGCGTGACGATTTTAGATTTTGTGTGCCATGACCAAGACATGAAAATGTCAATGAAATTTTTTAATAATTTTTTAATATTTTCTCGGTCTACCTTCTATCATCTAATTTGAAGCTAGAAGGTGAATTCATGGATTTCTTGTCCTCGTGTGACGTAACTTCGATCCAAAGGAAGAGGTACACAAAATTTGAGGAAATTATCTCTTTCCGTAAAAAATGGGAATCTCTAATTTAGAGATCAATCAACAAATTTTTAAATCTCCTTGCCTATGTTTTGAGGTCTTGAAGAATCATCTATGAACTCCTCGTAATCTTCGGGAAAAAGGCACAATATTTCATGCGTAGTTTAATAAATATGGAGAACGATGTATTACGCGAATAACTTATGATCATGAAAATCGATCGAGAACTAGATTATAAAAAACTAATTTCGAACTTGGCCAAGTATTTGGTAAAGTGTTTATGGTTTTTAGGATAACGCCATCGTAATATTGAACTGGTATCTACACGTACGCGTATTTTTCTCTAATCTTTTCATCAACAAAGCAACCCACTTTTAAAACAATGAATACATTTTGGTAATTTACAAGCATGAAGTAAACGCGAATCAGAATTTATAATCTAAATCAGCTCGCGGTTTCGCGGCCTACTATTTGGTAATTTTCAACGCCTTCGGAACATTATTTTTACTTTTATTTTATTATGTAGGTAATTAGAGTTCAAAGATGAAGTTCATAGAGGACGTTGTTTGTTTTCCTTAGACTCGAATTTTTTAAATATTTTTTCACGTTGTGTCGCAAAAAAGCGTGATCGAAGGTTCGTCAAGATCTTCGTTAGAAATAATCGTGATTTGTTGGATTCAATGAATTCTAACGTGCCCGTAATTCCATTTTTTTTGGTTTTTAGGCCTATTTCAAAGCAGGTCGAATTATAAGGTACCAAATACTTATCCACGTACTTGAACGTTTTCAATTATGTAAAAAAAACGTAAAACTTTGCGTATATCTTTCGCGTACAAAGGGTTCGCGATTCCATGTCGAATGAAAAAAATCGAAAGAAACCCACACATCGTTGGAATTTGAAAGAAAAAACAATAAAAGTTTTAACGAAGTCGAAACTGCAAATCTTTGACTTCTACGAAGCAGAAATATTCCAAAGAAACTTTCTAAGTTCACGCGTCGATACCTGGAATAAAGAAAGGTTGGTTATTGACTCAATAATGCGGATAAACATAATATTTTTTCATCTCGAGTCATTATTCAACCGAATGCCGAAGGCATATCGATGAATCAGTGATGTTCGCGAAAATCGTCTGCGAATATTTCACCGGGTTTTTGTAAAAACCAGTCGCACTTGACCGATAACAAGTTGGGAATATTTTTAAACCTTTTTCGCGTGCCAATATCGCCGACGAGGCGTTTAGGGTGTTTGGGCCACGAATCAAAACATTCATTACCGATGACCCTTCAAGGCTGAGGAGTTTCAGCGACGTAAAACCCATGATAAAATTTGGGTTATAAGATCACCTTACGGGTATCTATAATAATTTACCAGAAATTAATTAGTAACTTTGGACGGCGCGTAATATTTAAAATCGTGTTCCTGGTAGCTTCTTCGATGAAAGTTAACAGCGGGTTTTGTCTAACTTGTTGACGGATTAATTAACGAGGTCGAGTTATAACGCAAATATCAGCGTTTATTGGCGAATTTTTCTACAAATTATTAAATTCTTTCGTTTCTTGTTTTTTTTTGCGATTAAAATATGTTTTCTGAGAAATTTTTCAACTTTTTGTAGTAATTTTATTGAACCGAAAATTAGATCAATAATATTAATTAAATAAGTTGGTTTTATTTTAAAACCGTATTTACGAGATGGATAGTTTCCGGGTTATATTTCTTGTAAATGGAAAGAAGTTATAAGGATAGCGGGAAATGTCTGTAGAATTTTTATATTTTAAAAGGATTTCTTTTTAGTTATTGCTCGAGGGCGCTAAACGACTATTTTTTTTTCATTTCTGATTCGTTGTTAGCTGGTTTATTTATGTTGGTACAGTTTGAATTTTCACCAAAACATTTAAGGGATAGAAAAAGAAAGGGATTTGAGCGCTTGCTGCATGTTTTAATTCGTTTATCTATTTTTTCGATTTTCAAGTTGGACTTGAAAAATTAAATGTAATCGAGCGTGATGAAGTTATCGGAAGTTTGTTTTTCGTACGATCCATCGATGGACTTGAGCCTGTTTCAACCTTAAAGCTCGAGTTTATGGGTTAAAAAACGATGAAAAATTTCCGCAGTGTTGCCAAATTGTGCGACTGAAAAAAATCGTTGAAGTTTTTGAGGTGGGAATTTCTTTGCTGGCGCCAAAACTGAAAAAAGCGTAACGCGTTTGTGTATCGCTGACGTCACGCTGCAATCCCCTGCATCTTTTCGCCACGCGCAGACTCCCTCACTTGTTTTCGGCGCGCGCAGAATTTGTTGGTTGAGGACTGAACTGATGAATACGTAACGATACGCAACCGACCGACGTCAAACAATCACTCTCTTCCTTTTTTGATGCGCGCGCATATGTTCAACTTGTTGAAATCTTCGGCTTTTGAATATGCGCGGATTAATACGACAACGGCTCTGAATCTTATTTTTATTCAATTTGCATTTATTTATTTATGACGTATGACATATCCGTGCGAAGAAGTTCTCACTTTGTCGTGTGTCTTCCATGGCACACACCATTTTTTCCCTTTTGACGACGAAGTACATACCATGGCCGAGGAATCATTTACCTTTCGGTTTCGTGGAAATGCTACAGTTGAGATATATGAAATTTTCGACTATAAAGGTCACGGTTCAATGTGATTTTTATCAGGATGACTGGCAAAAGTATACGCCATCGATTATAAATCGAATTTTCGAACATGGGCGCTTTGAAGCATATCCTCTTTCGTGTTTATATTAACGTGGTCTTAATAGTAATTTGTATTTTTAATTTGCGTTTTTTTCCCATCGAATATCTTATGTCCGCGATTGTGGTTACTTGTACTCTCGTTTCGGTTTTTTTTATACATTATTTACTTTTCCGGCTAGTTCGATTTTTAACCATTAACTCGTCGATGCGTAACAAGGTCGAGGAAATCATGAATAGAAGTATAACTTGTCGCCGGAATGTAAAATTTAAATCACAAAATTCATCTTATAAAGGAGCTTATTTTGCGGCTGAAGAAAAGTAATTATGGGTGAGCTTTTCTTCCTTTCTGCGTTCGTACTTATGAAAGAGTTGGTAATTTAAGATGCACGTGTAAAAAGGCCTTCTCTTCATTGTTTTTCTGTCTTGTTGAAATGTACGCTTCATCAGTTTCAAAGACTCGCTTGAAATCTGTTATAGTCGCAGAGGATGCTTTTTGTTGACTTTAGTTGCAAAGCAGCAATGGAATTTTTATACGGGAAGAAAAAAAATATACGAGTAGCTTGATTTTTTATTATAACTTTTTGTTTGCTTAGTTCCATTTATTATTAGAGTTTTTGTGATATGTGAAGGTACCATCGAAAAAAGTATATAGAGACGTTTATGTAATATAAATGAGATTGAATAACTAGATAACTCACTATGAAAAGGTTACCGGTGTTTTGGATTTTTAATAGTTTCACCTTCATTGATCATACGATGTCTAATTTTTCTCGTTTTGTTTTGCTTTTCTTTATAGATTATGCAGTGACGTGTTTTATTCGAAATTTGAAGATATCGACTATTGACGTTTTTAAATTTTGTGAGTACTTTAAATGTTAGATATATGTGAATGTATTTTTGTGTTAACAAATATAACTTAATGCATGGCAAATATCGTCGTAAATATTCTGGCAAAGAAGCGAATCGTAATTGAGGCATTTGTTGACATTCGTTTGTGGAATCTTCAACGGTTGATTTTTGATTCAAATTTAAGTACATTTTTTTCCTGACATTTTTTATGGTAATTTTTCATTTTGCTGGGTTTATTTGCTTTAGTATGTCGTCGTCGGAAATTTCTCAGGTATAGATTTTTTTAGAAGGTTACACGTCAACTTTACGTTTTGAGGGGAATTTGTCTTCTTGATTATTCCGTATTTCGATGTGAATTCTCGCCTTTAGATAAATTGACGTCGATGGTTTTGCATCGAAGAGGATATACCAAAGTGATAAGACATCCTACGCGCTTTTAATTATCGCGTACATTGTCATTTCATCTGGTTTATTTATCGAGAAATAATTCATTTATACTTTGAATCAAACTGATGATAGGCTCCTTCGTATGTAAATTTTCGCAATATAAATGCCTTGCTGAAGCTTTGACGTTTTTGTTGTTTGAATTACGTCTTGGTTTTATTTATAGAAACGTGGTCTGGTTTGTATTAGGATCGTATTGGCGTCTGTAGTGTGCGTTGGGTGAGAAAAAAATAAAAATGAAGAGTTATCGAATTGGGCGAAAAATTAAAACTAAATTCTACGAACAGAAAGATTTTAATTTCAAGTTCAAATTAAAATGAACGAAATGATTCCATTTAAATAAAAGTAAGACAAAAGTGAACGACGAAATGAAATGATTGAAAAAAAGCGCAGGACATAAGATTGTACTTAAAATAGGTAAAAGGCTGAGGTTGATATGCTAGGTACCTAGCTACCTACCTATCTACTACCTATTTTGCATAAAAGTAGGCATATAATGGTAATATACCTATTTGCAATTTTAAAGGATTCCAATTTTTCCTACCATGCTACTTCTACTTAAATATATTCTCAAAGTCAGACGTAATTTGAATAAACTTTGAAGAAAAACACTTCAGATACTTCAAACAGAATCAAAGAGACGAAAACCCATTGAATTTTCATCGACCTCATGTAAGGTATTAACTTTGTGCCAATTCAGTTATTGAAGATAAAGCAACGGAGACGAAATTTTGGTGTTTTACGATTAGGCGGGTATTGATGAATTAAAAAAAAAGATGTTTTACTATTGATCCAAGTACTAAAAAAATGTTATTACTATCGCTCGGATATAGACGTAGGTTTCGACATTTTTTACTTTGGTGTCAAAATAAGATTAAAAATTTAGGCGTTGCAACACTTCAATGTCAATAACCGGTCATCTTTACTTCGAATCGAATTCAACTCATCGCTACGAGTCAAAAGTCCTTCGTTTAAAATTTCTGCGGCTTGTTTTTATACATTGCGGATTAGCATCATGAAAAATACATTTTATGTATTATGCATTTAGCATCAGATTAAATCTAGCGAATTTGTCGTCTAGTGACGTGAAGAAAATTTGTGTATATTTCGTAAACAACTCGTTAACATTGCGAAATCCGTGCACGTTTGTGATGAACGAAAAATTTAACGCTTGCAAAAACCGCGATTCGATTAATCAATTCCAGGCATAATTGACTCGTAGCCAGCGTAGAAAAAATGGTAATTTTACTATAGTAAAATGGTAACAGGTATTTAATATCGACCATGATCGGACTAGTAATTATGCGTTAAAAATATTCTTTCCTTCGTTGACATTTTGAGTACGTTGAGAATGCTGAAAACTACCATAGTTTCAGGATTATTACATATTAATGAAAGTGTTGGGAATCGTTCAATCGATTAATCGAAAGAGGCGATTTACCATACAAAATAATCGGAAGAAATCGATTCTCCGATTACCTGAAAAATCGATCTACTTCGATTATTTTATTAAAAAAATCAATTTTTCTCGATTTTTGAAATTTTGCCAATTTTTTTGATTTTTTTCAAAATAATGCCTCAACATATGTAAAAAAATTTGTTTAGAAATTTTTACTGGTTAGAGAGGCATTTTAATATACGATGGTTAAAAAACTCAAAAAGCTCAGCGGAAAGTTGAGAAAAAAGTGTTAAACGTTTCGACCAATCAGGAGCCAGCATAGACGGGAGGTCGACCTTTTTCGTATCTTATTACCTAATACATTGTTCAAGGTTTTGGGTTTTTGTATTTTATTGCCCATTGTTTGGTGAAGATAACGGTTGACGTAACATCAATTAAAACATGACGCTTGAAAACATGACGTGAATCCGCACATGACAGCAAGCAAGATGAGATCTAAAAATACGTTAGCAAAACGTGACGTGAGGCAACAACGTGACTTCACGTAAAAGTAACCAAAACGGCTGTGGAAAACGTGACATGACGCCGCACGACGCAAAGGAAACGTGACGTGAGTGCTCAATGTGACGTAGCCTTGACATGAAGAAGTTACATGGCACCTCGAATACGTGGGACGTAACTTGAATTAGAACGTGACCTTATGGAAACATGGATTACTTGAAAACATGACACGTCAGATATGTGACGACCAAACGTCAGACGCACTTAATAAACATAAGGAAAATATTAGACATTAAAAAAATGTTGAAAATGAATCGATTAATCGATTTTTATTTACGATTGCTATCGATTGATCGGTTTTTTGAAAGAATCGAAATCGGTGTAATCAATTTCTGAAATAATTCACTTTTCCTAATACTATAGAAAGTGAATGTGGAATTATTGAAATGAAAAAATTCGCTTAAAATAAGGGAACACGTAAAGCAACGCAATTTGAAAATGTTTTCACGGTCAATGAAACAAAAACTAAAGAAAGCGCGCAATAATAGTACAATGACACGACAATATAAGATCGTCTGCTTCTCTCTCAGACACCAGAAATCCTTGACAAGAATTTATTTGAAATTGGATTAAATTTTCTGTACTGTTTATAACCGAGATATCGATGTTGTTTATCATTCGCAAACGCGGTATTACGTGTAAAATGAAATTGTATTTTTAATTCGATATATGTCGAATGTACATTGCGACATTCTGCGTCTCGTCTGGTACGTGCACGCTTATTTCTTTATTATGAGTTGCAGCCGAACGAGTTACGTGGTCTGCTCTTCAAATACAGATAAAAAAACAAATTTTCCTCGCGTATAATCATTTGAAAAATTTAACCGGTTTTTGTCGATGTTTCCTTTTGCTATTATGCATATATGATAATGGCAATGGCTCTTTTTTTGCTACGCTTCTATGGTAACGTGCGTAATCCAGTTTTTAGTATACGAGTCGCGAAAAGTAAAGAATGTTTAGATATCTTATAACGTATTAATTACAATGAAATTTTCAACCGGATGCTGTAATCGACAGGATGGCGGTGAAATGAAGTGTATACGTATGGTTCTCTTATCAATGGACGTTCAACGTATAAGTGCAATGAGAAAAAAAAACGCAAAAAAAAGTACTTATGCGGTTATCAAATCAGTGCAAACAGTAATGGTCAATCAAGGTTGCTCTTTTATTACATAATGCTGCGTTTTAACAATGAAACAAACGAAAGCAAAGAGTATAGAAATCACACGAGTATACATTCTCCGACAACGTTGTTGAAAGCAAAGGAGAGAAAAACTTGTACCAATTAACAAAGTAATAAAACATGTAAAATGTCAAATAAACCCGCAACACGAGATGAATTCTTTTGTCGAAAAGTTCGCGAAAGTTTCATCAAGTTCTGTGTCGAAGTTAATTTAAAATCAATTCTGGGATTGGGTAAAAAAGGAAATATTTTTTACCACCGTGAAAACCTAAGCGTCTCGGAAGAGCGAACTGTTTTACTTTTCATCTCGCGTTTTTAAAAAACGTTCAAATTCTTGTTTCGGAATCGCTGAATTTTTTTTTGATTTTTTGCCAGATAAATATTATCTCGAGTTGAATTGTTATTCTAAAAATAATTAGTGGGGAAAAAAATCATTTGGAAAAATTTCTTTGTAAACAACAATTTGTTTTTTTCTCCCAATGAAATAACCTTGCTTGTAATTTGAAGATGGTCACGATTTTGCTAGAATTTTCGCCAAGTCGTCGTGGTCAATATCTAAATTAATAGATGTACAGCTTCTGAAACCAAATTTGAACTGAATCAGAGGAAAATGAATGACTTGGTATTTCATTTTAGCCGGGTAATCTTCTCTCTTGAGTTTGAAATTATGATTGTTTGAATGAAATTTCGACTTTGTTGAAATACTCGTATTAAACAAATAAACGTTTATTGCTTCCCTGAAAAATCTTCATCACGCCGCTATTTCTTGATATATTTGCACTTTGGCTTGTAACTTTCTGTCTCGTTTTTCAATTTTCTTTAACAAGCTGAAAAGTTTTTACTGAGATTGTGGTCAGTTAGTGGTCTTTTAAGCGAAGAAAATTTCGCTGAAATTCATTGACCTCGACGTGTTTTGAAATAAATCCGTAATTTTGTGCCTCTGTACTTAACCTCGTAAAAGGTATGCATGACTAATGAATAAAATAAATACCGAATTGGTATGATTTAAGTACTTCGTTGACATCTTATCCCAGAATAGAGAAAGAAATGCGAAGAAATGGCATTTTATTAGCGGTTAAAGTGTTATCTATTTACATCGATTATCAATTTACTTACGAAGTTAGCGGGTGCATCGACGTGACTACCGATCAAGAGATCGAGGCATCGGTTTGGAATCCGAAGTGAGAGAAAAAAAGCGAGAAAAACGAGAAATTATACGGCGGCAAGGTCACGACATAGTAGAAAATTCAGGTTAAGGAATGCGAGCGTGGAATTTGGAATTAAATTGTGTGATTAATTCGAGATATTTTTCGGAATACAAGCGCTATCTATTTGATAAGTTGGTACATTTGTTTGCGTAGAGATTAAAACGTCTTTAGCGAGACAGTAAAATGGAAGGAAATCGAGGAAGCGCCTGTAGGTACTTTCGTGAAAATGGCCAGAAAAAAAAGCAAATACGAGCTCGATTACGAGTGTGTGAGTGGAATGGTTTTTGTGATGGGACCTTTAAAAGAGATTTAAAACGTACGATGGAAAGAACACAGGCACGGTTCCATTAATGTGATTAACTATCGCCGTCAAAATGCCAGACACAAGGTTTTTACAATGGTTTCGCGTATACAGAAGTACAGCTAGGTATTCGTAAACACGATAATTTCAGCTGACAAGAAAGAATGAAAATTTCACGTCGGGTAAATAAAATATTTATTCGGAGATGCATTAAATTGGTGATCATTGATGGGGAAAATATTACGCGATGTAATTATACATTAGACAAGTTTAAGGTGATGATGTGATGGTCGCCCTTCGTATTTACCTTTTAACGCGTTCCATCGCCGTAACGTCCGAACATTCGTAATTAATGTTGGAGCTTTTAAAAAGTAATTACGATTATCGCACATTGTAAGCGGTTTCCGACGTGTGAATTATGAACTTGGTCGGTACTCGCTAGGCGATCGAACGGCGTCTTAATTGAGAGAAAAAATACGCTTTTGAGAAATATTCTTCACCGTAGAATGCTCTTTGAAATGACATGAAGGACTAAGAATCTTGGCTTTTTTTCTCTCCGGTATTTAATTATTTAACGAGTACTCGAATGGCGCGCGTGAATTCGGAAGCTAAAATGCTATTGTGAACGGATGCGCAGCAGAGTTGCGAAAGTCAACTCAACAATAGATCAGAGCGTTTATTAAATTCGATGGATAATTCGCCTTTTATTCAGTAGTTTTTTTGTTTCCGCGTTCAGTTTCATCGATGGGTTTCATTATTTACGCAACATAACACTTTCGTTTTGATTTTTTGAATTCGCAGTGACACGCGCAACATCTCGTATCCGGTTTTTTCTATTTTTTTTTCCTATCGTCGCTTGCATACTTATAACGCAGCGGGTTTGACCTAATGCTTATGTCGAGGTTAATGATGTACCTGAACCTATTTGCACTAGTAAGTATTGAAAAATTGATGGTTACGATGAATAATCAAGCGAGAACTATGCGATATTTTTTTTACCTTCGTAACCGGTAATTTAACCGTGTTTACGAGCTGGTAATTTCTATTTTCGTGTGGTCCTGTTTATTGATTGATTTACCGAGCTTTAATTTTCGTGGTGTTGTGGTGTTTTCGGTGGGTTGCATTCTTACGAAGGATGGTATTCCATTCGGGTTAGTGTATTGGCGCGATGATTCATGCGGTTTTAGATTGTCTACCGATGACTTGAAATTGCATGTTGTGTTGTATTTTCAGGCAGGGGTTTTTTTTCGTGTTATAGCTGTACGGTTGTGGGTCGTTTATTGCCGGTGAAATGATTAGGTGGGTGGAAATGTAGAATTTTTTAATTGGATTAAAAATTTGACATGTGTGCTCGTAGATTATTCGTATATTTGTTTATCGTCCGAGAAAAAAGTTAGTTGAATTTTCAAAGTCAATTCAGGATATGTAACAGGTAGTGAAGGTAGTGAAAAAGTAGTGAATTTTGTCAAAAAGTAGTGAGAGAATTGCGAAAACCCGAAGCCGCCAGCTATTTTTTGGAATATGTGACGTCATTCATATACTTTTGAATTAAGATCTTTTTTGCTAGTATTCACATTAAAAAACCGTTATGGGAACCTAACTGAAAAAAAGCATGACGCGTTACGCGTAACGCCGACGTTACGCTACACTCCCTCGCTTCTTTCGCCGCAGAATTCGTTTGTTGAGGAGCGAGAACTGAACTGGTGAAAACGTAACGTTAATAGATTGAACATATGCGCGCGTAGTAAAAGGGGGAGGGGAGGGTGATGGTTTGGCATCGGTTGGCCACGTAACGCTACGTCACCTGTTCAGGCCTCAAATTCTGCGCGCGCCGAAAAGAGGGGAGGGAGTTGGCGCGTGACGAAAATATGCAAGGGAGCGCAGTGTGACGTCAGCGTTACGCATAACGCGTCACGCTTTTTCCAGTTTGGGTGGCTGGGTGCCAGCAAAGAAGTTTTCGCTTCAAAAAAAATGTGACGCCGTTAGAAACGCTGCCATTGTGCATTGGAACTATTCATTTGTTCTTGAGTTCTGATCAGTAATTTTTCTTAAATAAATCACAAAAGATGACCGTTGTTACTTAGCCACGAATATAATGTACCTAATTGGCTGAAATAGCATTATAAATGCTGTTACATGTTTATATTTCCCAAAAAATTGTACTTATCCAAAAATACCCAACATTTTTTTATCACTGCTTCAGTTTCTCAATAATCAATAAAAAATGACATTTTTCAAATTGAACATTCCACCATCACCCAATAATAAAAACCCATTCTTTAACACTTAAAAACAACTAGATTTCTTATCAACGAGTATTTTATCGAAGCGAAATATTTGGCAGGGTGTATATTTGTGAAAAATTTCAGCGATATCGAGCACGCGAAATGGTGATAATTTAGGTTCGATAGCAAATTTTACGTTGCGATGAAAAACTCTTGATAATTTTTGAAAAATGAAAACGCTTTCGACGAAATGAAACTAGATGTTGCGTTCGTATTGTGTATGTACATATTTAAACTGTAAACTTGCTTGTGTGTTGGTAAAAGTACATAAATGTGTACTTATGTTTATCAAGTTAAGAAAGTAATATAATTAAATGCATATCTTATCGAATGATTTTAAATAATTGCAAATTTATATCCGAATAGATTTTATAATTGCATGAAAATGCAACAGGCTGGATGTTTCGGTATGATTTTAACAAAGCTATCCAGCGAGACCACTGACCGGCGTATGGACTGAAGAAATTGAAATGATATATGAAACTCGTACATTATATCTCCATATAAACGCTTCCGTTAGCTTGTGTTTCCGGTAATGCTGGAAACTTTTTCTTTCATTTCGTGTGATGCGACGTCAAAAACGGACAATTTTTTTCACTAGATTCTTATCTAAACGTAGGTAATCCGCGTATTTAAATTATTAACCGGTTATATACGTGAGGTAATTTTTTATTGAAATTTTTACAAACATTTGCACGGAAGCGCCGGCGTGTCGGCGCTGATTTATTGCCTAGCGTAATCGTTTATTATTTTTGTGCGTTTTCAGAAGAATAATTAGGTTAAGTTGTGTTAAAAATTCATCTTATATGATGTACGGCTCGCGAGCCGAGAAATGGAAAATTTATCTTTTTTTTTTAGTCAATTTGTCTTGAAATATTATATAAACGGACATTTTTTGTTTTTCGTTAGCGTGCATTTTGAATAATATTCGTACCAAAGAAACATCTTTTCGGGATGCTGGATTTCTTGTTTAAGAATAGTTAAAAAATATCAACATGACGAGTAACGCCGCGTTATGTCAGAAGTATTCATAACTTGGTGAAGTGGTGCGCAAATAGAGGCTGAAAAATTTCAAAACTTCGTTTCAGTTTTTTCATTTATTTATTTTTTTTTTGTAAAACGAATATAGCTACAAAGCCTGCGTAGATATGATAAAAGATTATTTTAATGAAATTTTTTATTGCATCGAAGAAGTATTAAAATTTTTTTCGGCGAGTTATCGCTGTCGTTTCTATGGTAAGTGCGTCGATTTTCTGTTTCGCACTACGAGATGCGTGTACGAGTCTGTATCGTTTCAAATACCTCTTTATCGAATGTCGGATAAATTAAATTAAATGCAAAACGTTATACTCGAAACTCTTTATGTTTATAAGAAATACCAAAAGTTGATTTTAGTCGGCTATGAGGTTAAAAAGCACGGAAAATGTTTTTCACCGAGGAGCTATCCGGATTTATAATGTATTCATTGAAAATATAGTCGACTCAAGTTAGAGCTATTAATTTTTCAGGCTTGTGGCTTTAGAAATTTACTAAAGAAGCTTCGCATGGCGGCATTCCTCTTATAGCTAGGCGTAACGAGTTTTTTTATTTTTTTTATCGTAAAGTGCTTTCGCGAAAGGGTACAATTTTCGATATATTTCACGCGTTGAAATACTACCGAGTTTATTGGAATTTTCTTTATAATTGAAATTTTAAACGTAGAATTTGCTTAGAATTTTGAAATTACAGTGAGTCGTAGTTTTAGCTTCTGGTTCAGATATTCGAAAGAAATAAGGAAACGGCGAAAAAAAAATTCGATTATTATTTTGGCGTCGAAAAAAACAAAAGAAATAACGGTGTGCTAGGTAAAGCTTACAATTAGTCAGTCATGTAATTAAAATTAAATCGCGGATAAAAAAGAAAAGTAATGTCCTGTTTTTAATTCAGTGTTACCAGTTTCAATTTTCACACAGTTTCGAAGAGCTGTTGTTGCTGTACTTTGTTTACGTTTCTGAAATAGTGTTTTGTTATCAAACATCGTTTTTTGTTCGATGAAAATTATAAAGATAACGTCTAATTCAAAAGTTAAAAAGTTATGACTTGAATTGTGAAAATCGTAGAAAATGAAAATCAATGCAATTTTCTTCACTTGTTCCATCTTACACGAAAAGGCCTGTTTGCTTCGCTATCTATTTTAATTTTCAAATTGGCTGATGGTGAAATTTCGTTCAAAAAAGTAAATAACATTATGTGTGATTTTCAAAATTGTTTTTGATTTGATTCCGGTACATTTTCCCGGATCCGTTTTCCGGACTCTTCATTTGCCTGATGACCTACCAACCCAATATCCATTTACCCGACACCCTGAAGTAGTTCAAAGTGTACATTGGTATTGAAACTTGTAGCAGGCAAGGAACAGGTACTGAAAGTAATGAAAAAGTTGTGTTTTGTCAAAAAGAGATTTTATCAAAATTGTTCATTTTTGATGAAAGACTGGCAATTGTTTTATGAATCGGCATCACTGTCGCAATATGTGACGTCATAGGTTATATATTCTCTAATAAGCAAATTATGCTTTTTTTCATAATTCTAATTTAATTTTTTTTCTGAGTGCAGATTTTTTCCAATCTGAATTTGACCTCTTTGATGGAGGGAGAAAGGGTGTAATGAAGTATAGAGATTTTTAAAAATTTAGTAGACAAGTAGCGAAAAAGTAATGATTTTTCAAAAGAAAACTCCGTTAGATACCTTGTGTTTGAAATTATTTTGGTGATTTGTACTTCAACGACACTCGAGTTATCAAAAATAAACATTTTGCAAGCCTCTTCTTGCAAAAGCACAAGAAGATGCTAGTGGTGGTGATAGTGAATGATCGAAAGAAAGAGGCTACAGAGTAAGTACTCTTAGTACTCTTGATGTTCGGTGCGAGTCATCACTGCTGTCCTATCTCCAGCTGAAGATGAACCAGTCACTATCAAAGGACCGATTAAATCGCTTCATTCAGACTTGCCAAGCCAAGAGCAATGCGAAGAAGAAAGAACCATGCAGACGACGAAGCAGAAAGCTGCTGAGTATCCTGAGCAACCTCTTGCTCAGTTGATGTTAACTTCCTTTTGCTGTTATTCTATCATAATCTTTACTGCCGGGTACTCGGGCAAATAGAAGTTGGGTAAATGAATATGGGGAGGTAGGTCATCAGGCAAGTGGGGTGTCGGGCAAATGGACTGTTAAGTAAACGGATTCTGGTAACTGTTCGGGAACCTTTCGATTTTGATAACGTAATTTAGAAAGATAAATTTTAACATGTCAAATTCATTGTGAAACAGCGCGGTCGTGAAAATGTAACGAAAATTTACGTTTGCCTTAAGTCATAGAATGATCATTAGAATAAGTATCAACACAATTAACAAATATACGTTGATGTTCAGTTAGCACAGATTTTTTGCACAATTGCAGTAATCTGTTTACCTTTACTACGCAACGAAGATAAGAAATCGGATCACCTTACGAAGTGAACAAAGTTTTTAAATGATGCAATTAGTTTTGCATAAACTCGACTAAAACGTGTTTCATTTTATAAGATCACGTATCAATAAAAACAATGGGAATTAATTACATTCAACGAATACATAAAGGCCGAAACCTGCGCGAATAACTCGAATTTAGTTATGAAATGACAGACTTCCTTTCATCTAATGTAACTTCCCTTAAAACTACATCGTGAAAACCATAGCGTCGTGTCGGCGAGCTACCCAACGAATTCCAGTGTAAATTTACAAATTATCATTCGGCGACATTGTCTTAACGATTGGTTAATTGGTGTAGTTATTTCAGCGAATTTATTACCAATGTCAAAACTTCTTTTGAATATAGTGAAAGCAACGTGCGCCTTTCACTCGTGTAAAAGTCTCGGAAGTAGATATCGTAGTCTATGGTTGGATATTGTTTCCCTAATGCACGAATTTCATGCGTGTATTTTTTTTCCTTCTTAAACAACCAATTTGTTTAGGAAAAAAAATCAGTAGCGTGAGGATACGTTCTGGGTATATGTGGTGATTTATTACTAGAAAAATACTCCGAATGGTAGGTAAATAAAGTTGCGCAATAAATTATATTGTTAAGTTGTTATTTTTAAATGTTAAACAAATCTCTTAATTCATCTTTGTTATAAATGGATATTTATGGATTGAAGTTATGGAAATAAGGAAACTCGGGTTTGTATTTTCTTCTTTATTAGTTTCCCGGTATAATATACTGAATTACTTCTAAGTACATCGGATCGCGAATGTTCCATTATTTTGAAATTTTTTCTCCTTTTCAACACGTAAAGATATAGTGCTGTTGGTCTGAAAGTAAAGATTTGTGACTTATTGACCATGTTGGATATGGCTCGCGTACAATATTAGAAGGCGGGTCTTCCGTATCTAGTGAAATTTTCAACTGTCAAAAAAGATATTGGATTTTGTAGGTTCGATTTCACCCTTTTTTGCTGAAAATTTACTTTATTATACAGTAAAGTTATAAAGTATATTGGACTTGGAAATCTTCCGAAGATTCTTCCGGTAAAGATTTCAACTACATAGTACAGGGTGTCTCAAAATGGAGTTTATTTTTAAATATAAATCTTTGAAAAACACGATTCGAGTTTTATCGAATAGAATGTTGAAACGGTATAAAAATTTAAATCTTGCTACTGAAGTACTGAAGTCGATAAAGATGAATATCTTTACCTGATTTACCTGCTTATTTTTAATTTTACCTTTTGCGTGTAGGACTCGTGTAGATAATGAAAATGAGAACTCGACTCGGAAAAATATTATTAATACCGGAAGACGTTTTGATTTTAATTTTGCCGCGATTACAAATTCGTTATAAATATCTATGATTATGATCGTAGCGTCCTTTTAGTTTATAAATAAATATGCAAATTTACTCGTAAATCTTGTAAAAATGTTGATAACACGTAAACGTATTTCTTATTCACTCGTAAAACATTCGAGATAGAATACGAGTTGAAAAATTCGCACCGAAAATTAAACCCGTGTTTTGCGAGATATTTAGAATTTATGTCTGAAATTCTAAATCAATGACATAGTTTCGTCGATAAATCAACGTTCCAAGAAAATGCCGGGTCAAACTTGAACTGCTTTACGAGGTTATTCGAACTAAATTCAGGTAGTTTTATATGAAATGATTTTTCTATGATATCAACACATTGTGATTCGATTTTTTGGGTTTTTCAAGACTGAACTGTGAATAAGGTTGATGTAATTCCATAGCTTATAGCGTTGGTAACACTGTTTCAACATCCGCGTCAACGGAAACGGAAGATTTATTTTCCAAAGTGACAAGAGACGATGTGATAAAAATAAAATTCAACACCTTGTTCGAAGCAGACTAGGTAAACCCACCTATCGTTATAGGAATTTATTTCGATCGTACGTTAAAACATAGTGCTTTGTTTATAAAAGTAACGCGTCCGCGAGAATTACGAAAACTCGAATGACTTTGAGAAATCGCATCGATTGAAATACGATAAACTCCGTTGTGAAAATTTATCTCAATTTTATGCGCGGATATCGCAATTTTCGCGTAATTTTAATCCATTTGTAAAGTGAGACTTACGCGTTGGGTATAAAATGCGATGAACAATCATGTCATATCTTACCTCTACGTCACCTCTAAAAATACGTCTCGATTGATAAAATTTCCAATAATTTAATCAGCTTTTCAAGGGAAATCTTACGTCGCAAGGACGCCGAAAAAAACACGATGAATTTTTCAAAGCCAAACAATCCACCAATCACGACTCATCAAGGTGTTTTTTTTTCTCGCAAATATACCATCATCGCTGTACAAATAAAATTCGTAATACGACTTTGTCACGATGCGCCGTTTTCAATTAAAACACGAAGGTAATAATTTTCGCCTGGCATTAATTATTAGTACTACTGAATGTTGATTGTTCGTCATTAATGGCTATCGTATTTGTGTTCTATGGAGTTACGATGAGTTCGAAATGAAAACATTTTTACGATGGAGTATTTTCGAAGAAGTATTGTAGTCTTTC
Source organism: Maconellicoccus hirsutus (assembly GCA_003261595.1). Lineage (NCBI taxonomy): Eukaryota > Metazoa > Arthropoda > Insecta > Hemiptera > Pseudococcidae > Maconellicoccus > Maconellicoccus hirsutus. Next base: position 22,931 of record QBDW01002099.1, read on the forward strand.
AAATGGTTAAAGATGATTATAAAACGAATCATTTTAATTACCATGAGACGAATGATTATTCACCGAGGAATAAAGAGTTTTGAAAATTTTTAAATAGTGTGAATTCAATTCTTCGGTGTACTTAGTTACGCACGTACAAATACATTACCGATGAAGTCATAATTGCGGTTAAATAGGTAAAGAAATCGTATAAAGGTTCAAGTTCATTAGTACGTGATGTTTTTTTTCATCTCAAAATCATTGATTTCATAATACAGAAAAGTCGTTTGTTTTCTTTGCTGGAATTATGTTTGTATGGTGCACTGGATTTATTTTGTGTGGAGGAACATAGATGAAGCAAAAAGCTCTGATGGGGAAGAGAAGTGCTTACACGTAAGTGTATGCTATATTTACCTGTAACGATAAAATTTGGTAAATTACGATGACACAGGTAAAATTGTAAGATAATAGTTTCATATCAAAACCCTTATATAGAGGTACCACCCTCCTCATATCGAGGTACTACCTTTTCATGCTGCAGCAATATATTATACAATTGTTTAAACAATGGTAAATGAATTTTAAAATGTGCTGCGTGTTGAAATACAGATCTTACTTTGAAACCCCAATATCGAGGTACCAACCCCCCTCATGTTACGAGAATGCCAATTCACTCATTTGATAGTAAATGTCATGGTGATCAAAAGTGAAAAGAACTAAATTTCATTTTATATTTGATACTTTAGGAGATATATGCAAAAAACTCAATTTCCCTTAGAATCCTTCAAATTATCAATACCACAGCTCCACTCCCCCTTGGACGTACAACGGTTTTCTGTAGATCATTTGATAGGTAATTTTATATAGATTAAGAAATAATATAACTATTTTCACTGTAAGATCGGTATTTCAGAAAATATAAGAGAAAAACTGATTTGTGGAAAGCAAAATCTCCTTTTTGGGAGCGACACACCTCCCCTGTCGTACGATTCTTGATTTTCCGCTGAAAATCGTTAATATACCGCTAACCAAATACAAATCTAATTGTTTCGAATTTCCCCTACCCCAAAGCCTTCTGATGTTGTGGAGTCAATACTTCGGGAGCCATTGGGGAAAAACAAAATGGAGAAGATGAAAACGGCGAAAACTCAGTCTTTAAATTAAAATATCTCAAAAACACTTTCATCTAGGTTCATGGTATAAGGAAATGAAATTTGGCATTTTTACCCCTCTTTCCAACGATCTACGAGGTATTGTACGATGGATACTTTCAGAATTATTGAAGAAAAATTAATTCGTTCATATATCGCAATGTTAATTTTTCCGACGGCGTCACAGTCAACTTCAGTGTTGCCAACCCCCAAGATTTTTCTTGGGATTGTAAGATTTTTCATGTTCCCCCAAGACTGCCCCAAGATCTCAAGATTTTTGAAAAAATCCCAAGAAAAATTAAAAAAAACCAAGAAAATTCAAAAAATCCCAAAATTTTTCTTTTTTTCTTCAAAAATTTGAAAAATTTATTAAATTTCATTAAAATTAGTAATTACCAAAAATACCAAGTGTTTAACTTTGCAAAATTTCCTTATTGTATTTGACATTAGAGCACTGCGGACAGCGGTAGCTCTAGCTATGAACATTTAATTTTACTGCGGTGAGTGCGTGCATTTTACCTATGACTTTTCGAGATGTTTAATGTTTTCATTTTGTTGTAATTCTTATAGCTCATTAGAAAGAGCTTGGAATTCCTTTTCCAACGATACCATGACGAAAAAAAATCCCAAGATTCCAAAGATTTTTTCAGGGTGAATCTCAAGATTTTTTCAAATAAGGGGTTGGCAACACTGGTCAACTTGCACGGTACCTAAATGTTTTCTTAAGGAAATGAAAACCACCTTCGTGGAAAATTTCAAGTTAATTACGATATCGATAATTTCAATTTAATCGATGCTCGGACCGGATAAAGTATCTGAGATATTCTAACGTATCATTTGTGCAAATATTCCAGCTACGGTTAAATGATGGAAAAACATGATAAGAAACACCTGTCGGGGACGTTTATTAGGCTTCGAACGCGGCGCTTAGCTTACCTAGAAAATTCATGATTCACTTTATGAAGCGTGTAATTTCTCCGTTCATCGAATAATTTGTGGAGATAATTTTTTCACTGAGATAAATAAGGTTGAAAAAGTAAAGTATTCGGGCGTTTATCGTAATGATACCGTGTTGATTATTATTGGATGCAGCAACATCATCGGTGTATTAAGATTCAATACTATCGATGGCAAACACGCGGGTCAGATCATTCTGCGGTTTTTCCTATTCACATTACCCATCTCAGCGTTACCGAGGGCGATGGTTCTTTTTTTTTTCTTGCACCGTATGTACCTTTCATGAGAACCTTTGCATTTCTTGGAATTACGTCGTGATTCGTTGATATGGTACACATAAGGTATAATAATCGTGTTAGCAAAAGTTAATTACTAATGCGTTATTAGATGTCGAATTTATTCAAAGAAACGATTCGTTTCGACCGGGATGGAACGTCTGTCGCGTCGTCGCGGTAATGGCAGTCGCCCAGTCGCAACGTTTCGGATATACGAAGAACCCGTTATTCGATTATTCTTTGAAAAACGATGCAATGACCTTGGAGCCGAAAAAACTCGAGCATTGTCAGAGGTCGTAGTCGCGCTACGACGAGTATTTCGGTGAAAAATTCGATACGCGTAATTAAGGGTAATTCGAATGCTTGGTTTTTCCGGCATCGGATTTTTCCATCTATAGAATATGCATCGTTTCGTATTTTTACATAAGTCTTCGCGTAATAGATGAGAAAATCGCGTCCGATTCGAATCCAACGATTTGGAAACTCGATGGTAAACGTCTTGAGTTTTTTTTCTTCTTTCTTGTTTTCTAACATCGTATTACTAAGCGTTGGCTGATCGTATGGTTGCAAAATTCGCGTAATTATTGACCAGTAGCGAAGAACTAATGGGTAAGTTTACGAAACTCATTTGGTATTGTTTAATCTTGCGGTTTACCTATTGTTTTATACGTGCTCGATGCTCGTTAAACGATGAGTATAAATGCTTAGCTCGTTGCGGTGTTTGAAATGAGTATATAGCGTCGGAAAATACAAACCTTGTGTGTTCTTGAGATTGAAAAACGTTGCGAAGAATTTTACGCAAAGTAATGAAGTGATTTGTTTATGTTTCAGGTGCAATAACTGGAAGGCGTTCAGTGGCCACGGATCGTCTTAAACACCAAAACTTCGGTAAGTGGTATTACGATGTTTTTATCTTGGAACGATAATGACCCGTGATGACTTTAATTTAAACGTTGTAGTAAGCGGATCTATTAAAAAGTCATTCGATGGCGCCTTATCTATCAACACATCTTTGTGTTTTTTTTCGGTATTTCGTGTAGGTCGAATATGCCGAAAATATTCCGTATTCGGTAACGTTATTTTTTGCCGTTTTGTATTACTTTGTTAGAAACACCGATATCATTCGGTTGAAAATATCAACTTCAAGCAAGGATATATTTTGTTGTGCAAATAAATTCAATATTTTCTATGAATATCTATGCATGAAATATTCTGCGGTATATTTTACGCATCCTGTATTGAAGAAAAATGAAATGATTTTATTTCGCATTCATGCGAAGCTTTCATATTTTCGAGTTTACTTTTTCATTGTTTATCGATACAGCGAAACATAACAATTTCGTACTTGGTGTTTATGGGCTTTCATCGCGTCAATTCACACGCATAATATGGTTCGTCTGTTATGGTTTTTTGCGTGCTGAGGTTTTATTAAACAGATTTTCAGATTAAAGGTAGCTCGTATGGTTGTAACAAGACACTAATTGTGATGGGTTTTGGTTCTTTTAATGGTCACCCATTACCACCGTTGATTTTCAACACATGGTGGCCCCATATTTTCTCATTTGAAACGTACAGCAAATGCGTTTATCGTAACGCGAGATTTTTTATAATTTTTGTTTCATCGGTGAATTTCATTTTCATCGAAAGATACTACAAGGCGATTTTAATGTTGAAACGTGGATTTTTTGGAATAAATGTTTTCACATTTTTTGGTATCTGATTTATATAAATTGTATAAGTTGATGTCCGAGAAAAAAAGAGTGGATTGTGGCACTGAACAAGAACATCTTCTAAATGCATAAGTAAAATATACCTACCTGTATCTTTCCACCAAAAGTCATAAACTGTAGTTTTGATGTCAGCTTTGAGATAGAAGTAGTTATCATTGGATTGGATGAATTTTTCTGATGGGTTTTTCAAGTATATTAGTCGTATCTTTGTATAGCACAGAACCATTCGAAAAATGTTGTATAAAGAAAGAAATACGTACGTTCTTTACTCAGGGTATCCAACAAGTAGTGGAAGTAATATGAAAGTAGTGAAAAAGTGGTGATTTCAAAAATAGGATATGAAAGTATAATTTTGTCAAAAGTAGTGCAAGAACGAAAAAACCCCCAAAAAAATTACACAAAAATGTTAATTTGATAAATTATTGGCAATTTTTCATGTATTGGCAGCACTGATAAAATATGTGACGTCATATAATTTTTTTTCAACAAGCATATATAATGCGTCAATGTTTTTACAATTTAAATTTGATTTTTTTTTAAATACAAATTTTTTTCTAACCAGAAATTTGACCCCGTTGATGGGATTATTGGCAATTTTTCATGTATTGGCAGCACTGATAGAATGTGTGACGTCATATACTTTTTTTTCAACAAGCATATTGTAATGTGTCAATTTTTTTACAATTTAAATTTGATTTTTTTTTAAATGCAGATTTTTTTCCAATCAGAAATTTCACCTCGTTGATGAGATACGGATGGAGGGGGAGGGGGGTGAAAATGAGTTTTTCAAAAATTTGGTAAAAAGGTAGTGAAAAAGTAGTAATTTAAAAAGAAAATCCGTTAGATACCCTGTTACCTTGGGTTACCTTGTTGTTCGTCAGTTCATCAAACTGATAAAAATTCGTTACCAATCACAACTGATAACAACAAGGGATAAATCATAGAGAGTCAGTTGAACATAATTACAATCAAAAAGTAAATCATGAAAACTCTGATAATTATGATAACAGAAATTACATAGTAAAGAGATCGGCCTCGCGAGACGAAGGCAACGTACGAATAATTCTCTTGATCTTTTGTCGGTAATCGTCTTCATGTAAAGACGTATTCGTGCTCCGCTCAATTTTGTTATCTGCGATTTGCCACGTGGCGAAAAGAAATGTTATTTTTTTCAAATTTCTTTCTTAAGGTATAATTTTTGAGCTGAAATTCCTAATCTTCTTATGAAATATTTCCCGAAAGACCATTTATTCAAGTAAAGAATAAAGTCGCATATTTTCAAGACGATATTTGATACTGGCGAAATTTTATGATATTTTGAGTCGTATTCGTGATAATAATTAAGATACCGAATTGTTTTATATAATATTTAAAGTGATTGTGAATATATTGTGCATTTGCTTAATTGTGATTATAATATGTTAGTGGTTCTGCCAAGAGGAAGGAAGGAATGGAATGGGGGTATCTTACAAATTTATGAATGAAGATTTAAATCTAAAACCCCTTTAGGTTTATTCATCATCTATGGCTTATCAATGTTTGCTTATAGTGGCGTGTGTTATTTAAACGATGGTGGTTTTCATTTATTTGCCATTCCCGATTGTCCGTCACTTGGGAAACGTTTCCATCTGTTCACGTGGGTCTAGCACCTGTTACCGATCGAAAATAAAGGAGTTGAGAGAATCTCGAAGTTAATTGACGGTTATCACAGATCTATATTGTCTTCCGGAGTCAATGCTCTAGTGGAGAACGCGAATCTGAGGTTATCGGTCGAGTTAATAACTCGATAATAATTCCGAAACGTAAAACAATACCGAACGATGACCGAAATGAATGACATATTAGCTGTTATACATTTGAATTCCACAGAGGAACGGCGGCGATGGTAATTAACGCCCTTGCAGGCACGTTTCTCATATTAACGGTCTCACAATGCGAATAAATCTGAAATCTGACAATGAATCATACTTTAATCGAATGCGCTGGCCACACGATAGCGAGTTGTCTAATTTTTCATAACGACGTCGTGCTCTTACCTTGACAATTGAGACTTGATAGACGATCTGCGTGAAGGTAATATTCACACCATTATTTGGTATAATTGTATTTATGGTAGAATTGGTCGGGCTGATGGGTATTTTTTTTTTCTCTTTCTACGTATGAAAATTCGCACGCAGCGCCGGTTTCGATTAATTATCATACGAAAGATTCGAGGTTTCGAAGAAGTTGGCTAGTATGTAATTAAACTGAGCTTCGGAGAGATTGCGGCCATGTGGTTAAATTTCGGAATACCGGCTTGTGTAAAATGGCGAAAAGCTTTGAAAATGAGCGCTAACCGAAAGAGCGTAATATGAACTTTCATCGAATCATGCTACGAGTTAACCACCGCATCTGTATGAAGTGCCCTCTGCACAAAGAAGTTTTCTGCTTCTGTGGCAAATCGTAGTGTACTTTTTCACGTCAATTTGTTCGCGTATTTTCGACATTTTTTTTCGTAACATTCGCTTTTTATATTTGATCGACGTGAATATAAACGTGTCGGAAATTCGCCTAATTGCGCCGTTATTCTGTAAGATGAACGCGGACGTTTTGGTTATCGTGCAAATCAGGGTATTATGTTTGAACATTATTATCCAATCACGTATATGGTCAACTCTCAGCTTGATAGTAAATGTATACTAACGGTTATCGCGTGGTTTTACTATTTCGGTTCGATAGAAAAAATTCGCCGATGTACGATGCAAATTCCTCATAATTTAATGGTTTTTCGTGATTTCTTCCTTTACTTTTATATCAATAAAAAAAACCGATAGCTAGCACGGTTAAGGTCGGTCGTTTACCTGTATGGTGACTTCAACCTTGATTATAAAACGAATACATAAGCTCATTTACGGTTATAGCGTATATATATGAAGCACTGTATACCAAGTCTTTTATGTACTTGTATACGTACGCGTGGTATCCGCATCATTTGTTAATTTCATCATCGCTGTAGCCAGCCATCGTGTGTCCACCGTAAGGCACGCTCTTCGAGTAATTAACCGTAAATTCATCGCGTATATGCACCATTTTTTATCCTTCGTTGTTCGATTTAGTGCTGAAGCAAAAGATAAAAAATATTAATCGTACGTGTTCTTTGTAAAGATGAAAAATCGTTTATGAAAAATCACTAAGGCGCTGAAACACGAGCGAACTGGTGGTCGATTATTCGTCATGGATGGTTAGTGATGACCTAGACGCACGTTTTTGGCGTTTTTTCCCCCTCGATGACATCGTTTATCTTTACGCCGGTCGAATAATTTAAGGTTACTGATTTGATGTTGAACCGAACAGAAGCCATTATGTGGTTATGTTTATACGTACTTGCACATCTCTAACCGACGATGGTAATTGCTTACGCAGTTATTCGCATCTTCAATACGAGTTGTTACGTAATTTTCGAATTAGCTACTTTATGCTGCCGACGTGCGAGCAGTTGAGTGTGAAAAATTATGTGAAATATTGCGATAACTGCTTCCAATTTAGGGTGAATTATCGGTGTTATATTGTATATTATGGAATTGGATTTAAGGCTGAAATCATATGTTTCGACGATGTTTAAAATTTATAAAAATGTTAAAAATTAATTTCGCTTTGTTGCTCCATCGAATCCATCGTTTGGAAACGAAACAAAAGTTACTGTTACGTAACCTAAGTTCACTTTGAAACGAGGAAACGGAAGGTATATAATGATGATGAATATTTGGTACATTCATTCACATTTTATCGCAAGATGTACTACGGCGCGGACCTGTTGCTGTTTTTTTAGCGATTTTTGTTTTGATACGGATACATTAATTTCAGTTCTCGTATTCACAAAAAGAAATTACTTTGAGTTGGATCTCATGAACGAATAGATAATTATCATTGATACTCATTGAATAATTTTTGCAGTTGACGAAACAGTGAAGATGAAGTAATAAATCGAAGCTTTTATTAATAACGCATTTCAAAAATGTATTCATATTGAAATGAAGAAAACAAGTCGTTCTTTAATTAGGAAGTACGATTCAAGAAATCTAATTTGTCAAAGGAGAATTTAACGGACTGTGAAAATGGGAGTTTCCATTTAATTATTAAAAACTTAATTGCACAGATGAGAAAGTTACCTGTTTGTGAAAATTATCATAGTAAAGGATAAATTTCAAAATTTTGATGAATTGTATTCGATTGAGAGAAATTTCTATTTTGTACCTTATCTATTATAATTAAAATCATGTTAGTTTTTTTGAAATCGATAGTTCAAGAGAACCGTGCTGAATGTGGAAAAAAGCTGGAACCGTCATAAAACAGCTTTTGACGCGTAGATGTGCAGGCTTTATCTATAGGTCGACCTTTTTCATATTTTACTACCTAACCCATTGTTCACGCTCATGGGTTTCATTGTTCTTTGGTAAAGATAACGGCTGACGTGACAATCGTGACGTAATGTGAAAGTGAAGAAAACGTGACGTGACTCCACACTTGACAGCAAACAAGATGTGATTTAAAAACGTGATAGCGAAATGTGACGTGAGGCATCAACGTGACATCACGTCAAAGTTACGAAAACGTGGCAAAGAAAACGTGACGTGAGTCGTCAACGTGACATCGTTTGAAAGTAACCAAAACGTGACATGACGTCTCAGGATCGTGACAGCAAAATGTGATGTGTGGCATCAACGTGACATCACGTGAAAGTAACTAAAACGTGATGAAGAAAACGTGACGTGATCCCATCCGCGACAGTAAAACGTGACGCGAGTCGTCAACGTGGCATGTTTTGAAAGTAACCAAAACGTGACATGACGTGACAGGATCGTGACAGCAAAACGTGATGTTTGGCATCAACGTGGCTTCACGTCAAAGTAACTAAAACGAGATGAAGAAAACGTGACGTTACACGATTATAATAATTCTGTGTATCGCAACAATTCAACGAGATGATACTTTTACACTTTGTCTCCTATTTGAAGTTTTGTGTACAAAATGGTACCTAAATGAATTATCATAAAATTGCAATGTGTGTTGGTGATGATGCGGTTATTTGTCAAATAATCGCAAAAAAAACAATGCATCCTCGTATTGCTGTACGAAACTAAGTAACAATTTATCTTAATATCTCATTTCATCTACGGTGGAATTTTTAATTGCTGACGAATATTATAAATAGCAGATGCCGGAACATTCATATGCGTATGTCGAGATGAAAAGATTCGAGAACGTTATTTTGACCAGTGACATAGTGAACTTGAAAATATCTGGTAGTGTTTATTAGTCTACTGTCGCTTTTTGTTTTAACATCAAAAGATACATGACATAGTGGTCTCATTCCCATTCGAATAAGCGGAAATTAACCTACGTGTATCACCTCGACACTTCCTTCAAAATGTGAAAAATTGAAATTATTTTTTTCATCACCTCAAACTAACCTGTGTTTATGTTGTTGAAGTTTCGTTTGCCATCAATTTTTTCATATTGTGATACTTTCTCACTTTGTAGTTTATGAGCGATTTGACGAATATGAATTATGAAAGTATGAAATTTGAAATTGCGCATAAATTTTAGAACGTATTTTTCGCCAAGTTTAATGAACTTGTGGATGGAAGATATCGAGTATTAATTTCAAGCTCAATTAAACAGAACAAAATGACTATGTTCTATAATTTGTTTTCATATTGATGTAACAAGTGATTAATATGATATATGTGTAGGAAAACTGCATTAAAAATAGACAAAACGTTGCTCGCGTGGATTGAAAAATAAAAGCGATGAAAACGTTATCGGAAGAGGGTCGATGAATGGTACTCGATCAACGAACCAGCTTAGCGTTGCGAAAAATGAAAAAGCCAAATAAAATTGCGGTCACGTAATACAAACCTGCAAATGAGAATAAATTCGCTCGAGTGGCGAAATAAAAATGAAATTTAATCAAAACATATTAAACGAATAGTCCAATGATTTGTTGATGCAGAATTCAATGCCAATGTTCGTGGTATTTGCGGAAGAACGAATTGATTTTTCATTACGTTTAATGGAAGCTAGTCTCGGTAATTGAATTTCATTTTTATCCAGTGACAGCGCGGCGGAGGTTTTGAAATTCAAATGAAAAGCAGGACTTAGTTCAATTACAAAATTCAAACGAAGGACGTTCGCTTTCTTTCGAATAATGAGTTTTTAAACAAACGAAATACCCGTTCGGAACGTGTATTCGAGAAAGGAACCTATTAGCGTATTTGAAATACGTACTTTATTAATCTACAAACACTCGCCTTTGTGCGTTCAATTAACGGTGTGTGGTTTTTCGCGAATATTTATAATTTTCACGCCGAGGGTGATCTATTTATTACGTATTCACGAAGAATCCGCCATTGAATCATTGCGGGCGCGTACGAATATAAAAAAATTACGCCGTCGTTTTTCACATTCGAATCGATTTGTAATTGACATTTACGAGGTGGAAAAAATTTACGAACAGATTGGTTACCGAGGAATTCATCCGATGCGATGGTTTATTTCTCCGATGATTTATCGTTTTTGCGGCGGATTTTTTTCTCCGTGTAATTTTTCTCGATGGGATTTTAATACCGGACGAGATGGCGTTCGGAGTTTAGCCTTTTTTTTCACCCTTGATCGTGAAATTGACAATTTTAGTGCTTCGTCGTTGCACTTATGCTGGATGCTGAAGATAGACATAAACCGCATGGATAATTATACCGTACTTACCTATGGTAGAGTTCAACTTCATGTCACGTTTATGAGTTGTAATTAAATTACTCGTATTGAAGAAGGAGGTAGCTGCGCTGGTAGCAGTGCGAGTATTTATAGACGAATTATCGCGTGTATTATGTAGTTTGTTTCGGTTTAATTTTCATTAAAAATTTCGATAAATATTCGAATTGTGTGTATTTAGTACTACTTTCTTCTAGGCATAGCAAACGAATTCATTTTAATCATGCAATCGCTTTTCGAGCCGTCAAAAACGAGTTTAATGACCGCGATTACTACCAAAAAAAACTACCTAATTAAAAAAATGGTTTAATTTCGTGCCACATCGTGAGCCCATCGGTTATTTATTTGAAATCGATCAACGAAATGAGAAAGTGTACCAAGTGGCGTTCTTATTGATATTTTCCCCATCGAAAAGGTTATCTATGCAGATTTGCAAAAGCTAGCAAAAATATTAACCTTTCGGGTTTCTCTTCTTTTTTCTTTTTCGGAATGCTTATATACTCAAACTTATGTACACGTTTCGATGACATTTAAAATATCGCAAACGTCTATTCCTTTTGTGAAATAACAAAAGAGCAATTTATTTGAAAACGTGAGGTGCTTTTTGTTGGTATTGAAAATCACACGAATATGTTGATATTTATTGGTAACTGCGATATTTATAGCGGAGGTTTCGCTCAAAGAATGGCGGTTTTTTTTCCGCCAGTGAAATTTTTGTTGCCATTGAATACACGGCGGCGTGTTGGTGGTATCGCAGGAAGGTCTTAAATCTACGTTAATGGAAGTGTGTTCATTATTCTTTTGAGTTTTAATTCGTGATAAGGTCGTATATACATAGTTGTTGAGATTTCATTGTTTTCGACCCTCGGTATATTTATGTTAGCGTTATACTCGACGCGTATGTTGAATAATAAATGATTACGTAGAGTCAAGCGTTAAGCTGGAGTTCGCTTCGCGAGCACTTTTTTTACACTTTGGTTAAAAAATAATTTATTCGGCTTGTTTTTCACTCGAGATTGTTTAGAATGATCGACGTTGTTTGTTGAAATTTTGTACCTTAGTATCTCTCGTATGTACGAATACTTGTTTTGTGTAAATACTCATAGTCTTGAAATGAAAGTATTCTCGTAAACGAAATCGTAAAATTTAATAGATATTTGGATTTTTTAAATTAGAAAATACGTCGTATAACTTTTTCGTAATATTTTTAAGAAATAATAAATCGAAAAATATATTCGCGAGTATCGACCCCCGCGTCCTCGCGGGATGAATGACCATATGGAAAAAGTTCGTCGAAGTTTTCGCAGCGCACAACTTCATACAACGTCCTTGCCCCATAATTTTACTTTTGTTTAGGTCGAACGATTGTCGAGCGCAAATTAAACGCGTTTTGTAAACGGTTTTAACGGCGCGCGCGTGCTTCTTCGCGGTCTAGCTAAATGTTAATTACAAGTTTCAAATCCGAGGCGTCTATTGTTTGGACAAAAATCAGCGATGCCACCATTTTGTAGTAATTAAAAACCGGTCATTATTTTAATCGTGGCCGCACGACGCTTCTTAATTGAACTTGATTAGTTTAATCATCCGGTATTCGTGGATTTAATTATGGGATTTAAGCGGACGAACGAATTGAGAAATTTCAACTTTACGCTGGATACTTCGATATAACGTTCGTCTGTGGTTGGTTGCTCTATAACGTGAGCTTTTATTGTGGTGATAAATTTGGAAAAAATTTTAATCTTGTAACCTCGAGATTCATTTATAATGGGTTTCGTCGTGCAAACATACTTCGTGTTAGAAAAACGACTCGTTATTGCCAAAAATTTCGTTCTACTTGGCATGTGAGTTTGTCTGAAGTTCAGTCTTGTGTTGTGATTTTTATTCTAGAATTTGTATCCAAGTGCACGTAATTTCAATATTTTAAGTATCTGCTATTAACCAAGTTTTGTATAATGCGAGTTATTTTGATGGTTTTGATAGGGTGGGAGTGATTTTAGCTCACCTACTGGGAATTTTGACTTCTATCACAGAAATTTTTTTGAACGTGGGCCAAGATTATTTTTGATTAAATGGTAAATATGCCTCAATTTAATGTCATGTATGAATCTGCTATATTTTTTGTTCGACTATTTCTGGTACGTAGTTTCATGAAATTTAATACAAGTTAGATAAGTGATTCTCATAGCCTATTGCCATCACAATATCATGACATTTTACTATAATATGTCATTATTCAGGTCACCATGACCTGCCACCATAATATGATCATGAGGTATCACCAAGACACAGTAGCGGATCTAAAATTGAATTGGGGGGGGATATGGAATTATGGATGGAGATAGGTAGATACTTATTTTTTTTACGAATGAATTTCTAACAATACACTACTAACGCGAAAGAAACCCCATGTAACATGAATTGAGAGAAAATTATTTTTTTGTTTGCGTACACAGAATATTTTGTTTTACAATTGGTGTATTTTTTTCTTTATTTCCTTATTTTTCACTTTTTTTGAGGAGTGGGGGGGATATATCCCCAAATATCCCCTGGATCCGCGCCTGCCAAGACATTATCATATGTCATGTACTGTACAATCATGATACTTCACCATTCCAATGGCGTTCATCGTTTAGTATATCACTCATGATTATGATGTGTCACCGTAACAATGACGTCATGTCATCTACGAATTACTATGACATGAAAATATCAAGATTACCATTCATGAGCATGACACGTTGCCATGACAAGGCTTGTCATCATGTATATCACTCATGTTCATGTGTCATCATAACGATGACCTTTCATCTATGACACGAATGTACTAACTATATCTGGATATTTCACTAAGCGAAGTTGATGGACTGTAGTGCGTGTCAAAAGGTGCGGTAAGGGGAATACGTCAGACACGCCCCCGCAGGGGAACATTTCTAGTCGTATACGAGCGGATTAATGCGAGCACGAACGTACTAACTATATCTGGATATTTCACTAAGCGAAGTTGGTGGACTGTAGTGCGTGTCAAAAGGTGCGGTAAGGGGAATACGTCAGACACGCCCCCGCAGGGGAACATTTCTAGTCGTATACGAGCGGATTAATGCG
>QBDW01002101.1:0-29358 GCA_003261595.1 Maconellicoccus hirsutus
TCTTAGATGTTATTGCAACTTTGCTTTCGAGCATTACCTGTGAAATATCAAACCGATTACAAAAATAAATAGGATAAAAAATTAATATTTTTTGATGCTCTACAACTTTTGTTTGAAACTTTTTTCTCTATCTCTTATTTACTGAGATCATCGGTTTTCCATGACTACGCTTTTTTATCACAATTTTGACAAGAATATCGGCTGCCAGCAGCGAAATATCGAACCGGTTGCAAAAATTATTCTACAAAATTGAAACATTTTTGACGCTCTACAACTTTTGTTTGAAAAATTTTTTCATATCTCTTTTTTTCAAGGAGTTATTGATAACCGGTTGAGAACCGCTGAACCGGTTGCAAAATTTTTTTTCATCATCACCACACTGGGGCGTAGTGTTTGATTCCAACATAATAACATTCCCTTTCCATTTAAATTTCTCGAGAAAAAACACGTTTTGTGGTCTGTGGGACACCCTGTATGAAGTCCAAAAATTTTTAACCCCCTCGTAGAATGCGCCTCACAGGAGAAGTATAAAACCGGTGGATTTTTTTCGCTATCACCCCCCAATCAAAAATAAAAGGTACCGTGCGGGACTTCTGCGACACACTGTATATCAAAATGAAAATATTAAAATCGATATATTAGGGTCGATTATCGATATACAAATCAAAACATTGAAATCGATACATCTAAATCGAAAGGTCAGTATCGATATATGACATGGAACTATTGAAATTGATGCATAAACATCGACATATCGGTATCGATTATTGATATCGAAATCGAATCATGGAAATACATCGATCAAAAAAATCGCAATTGAATTATTAAAATGAAAAATGTAGACATCGATGATCTGATTTTGTGTTACACTCGTAATATCGATGTTCAGATTTCAATAATTCAATTTTGGCGTTATAACTTGTGATTTTGAATTTTGATTTCTCGACTTAGATATTTTGCAAACGAAATCGAATCGTTTATCTCTTTTGTGCCTTGCACATCACTAAATTAAATCGTGACGTGAATCCCATTTATTCTTTGATTGCTTCTCGCCAAAGAAAAATTTGTCCTGCGCCATTCCATCGAGTGCTAATGAAGAATCACCCATACAGTTATCACTTTTGCAGATGATAGGGAATTTTTACTCTACGCCATGATTAAAAATAATTGCATCGTTGATTATGTAATTTTCATCTCAAGAAAAAAACAACTACAACAAGTTCAATTCAATTTGCATTTTTTTCACGTACCAACGTCAACATCAATGAAACGACGACTCGAGTACAACCTCCACAAATTCTTTCCTCTGCCAATCCCACGATAAAAAACCTCTCAAACTAGCGTACGCGTCGAATAAAATTAACTCTTTTAAAAGCAGATTAACGCTGTTCGAAAAAGCAACTAAATGGCTTAGGATGTTTTTCGGTTTGGACGTTTTAAAATAATCGCTTTTATCGCGAGGTTTTATACGTTTTAACGTGGTTTTTCTCGCGAATTATTTACGTTACGCGCGCTGTCGATGTTTAAACGTAGACATTTCACGTGTAAAACGTAAGTAAATATATATAAAAGCGCCGTACAACGAAAATCAATTTCGTCCTAACGATGTGGCGAAAGTTGAAAAAAAATTTCCAGCTCTCACCAACACTCCGGCGACCAAGACGAACGAGGAAGCGAAGCGATTAAAACATTATCGACGAGGCCAAATAACCTGGTAGGAAATTTCGCGCGTTCGCCTCGCCCGATATCGTTGTTTGAGGCATCGCATGAAAAAATTATCGCTCGAATTACCACGCGGTAATTTATTTGTTGTATGTTTGCCAAGTAATTGATTGCAGGTATCGTACGAACACCTAAAATGACGACGTTTCCGAGGTAAAACGCGCGTTCGACGACCGAAAATCCCATTTCCCAGAGGTGACGAGAACTGTCGCGAAAAAGCGACGGTTTTTAACGTAATACTGTCGAGTAAATATATCACGGAATTTTCACCTCGTGGTTGAGTCATGTTTGACCCAGAATTCGCGGATTTAGCAAGGACTCGAAAAAATCACATTAGAGAAGATAATTTTCAAGGGAACATTTTCATCGTGTTCATACTTCTCGTATCTCTTCGCGGTTTCGAGTTGTTTGAAGAAAATTTGGTATTTTTATCGGTTTTTCTCATGAGCAACCTTTATGGAGGCGAATTTAAAGCATCGAGAGTGACCCGAGGTGAAAATGGTTCAAGTAAAAGTTTTAGAGGATTGAGAGG
Source organism: Maconellicoccus hirsutus (assembly GCA_003261595.1). Taxonomy (NCBI): domain Eukaryota; kingdom Metazoa; phylum Arthropoda; class Insecta; order Hemiptera; family Pseudococcidae; genus Maconellicoccus; species Maconellicoccus hirsutus. The sequence goes on from QBDW01002101.1 coordinate 2,255, forward strand.
AGAAAAATTTTCATTCCGTACTTTTTTTCGTTTCTCTTCAAATTTTCAAGATATCATGGAAAACCCCATTTGTAGGAGGAAACGGGATAAAAATGTAAAAAATCTCCAAGATTTTGGCAGAATGTTTTAATACTATTGCGAAAGCCCTTCTTGGCTCTTCCACACTTCTCAATGAAGATTGCGATTTTCGCCAATTTCTCTTTTCATTTTCACAATTTTTTTAGAACTTCACCAACACCGATATCTTTGATAAAAATTCATCGTTTTTTCATTCGACGCTTCTTCCACCAAGCACGTAAACTCATCCAAGGCATATCGATCGTCGACAATTGAACGCCCCCGCCCCCTTCATCGACCATCATATCGGAAATCGCACACGTTCGTTTAAAAAACAATAACAAAACTATACATTGAAATTACGCCAGCTCATTCTACGTAACCATTTTCCAATCCCCAATAGCTTTTGTTTTATAATTGGAAAAAAATGTAGGTAATTCACGAGGAAACACTCGATGAGAAACAATTATTTGATTTAACGATAAATAAATATTTTCATAATCGATATCGTTAAAGTAAACGATATACATTTCTAGTTAAAGAGCGCGCCTTATCGAAACGTAATTTTTCATTTTCCAGTATTTATATTTCCAGTCCGGTAATTACGCCGAGGTAATTATTTTCTGACGAGTAAACATCCCACCTGAAATGTTTCCTTCGGAGTAAAATTTTTATTAGCTTTTAAAACGCTCACACGTAGATGGTCGATTTCGCGCATATAGAAATCTCTCGATGGGAATTAAGAGGGGAGCTTCGATTAATGAGCTTTTCCTAAATTCGCGAAAAAGATCAACCTCGCTTTACCCAAATACACGCTTCGAATCTGCTAAATAATTAACTTGCCTTGTGTTTATAAAATTACCCGAATAGTTTTTCACGCCGACGTGGGATAACTCTCTTCAAATGATAGTTTTCCCTCGAGCTTTGATTCTACACGTTTCATCAAGCAGCGAAGATGAGCGGGTGTACACGTGTAATCGCGTGTTCGCCATCGCGTAAAATAAGAAAATCTCTGCAATAAAAATGGAATTCCGATTCTAAATGAAAAAGTACAAACCTTTTTACATCCTTACAAAGATACCGAATTACGGTGGAAAAACTCAAACGAAGGACATCGTTCAAATGCTCGTTTCGATTTCAAAGCCAAATACCGTGTGCATGCGTTGATGAGGAAACCGGAGATTGCCAACGTCGACGAAGCGAGGCAGAGATTTACACAATATATAGTTTAAGACAAAACCGGAATTAAACGTGAGTTAAGCACTTATTAACTTACACAAACCGCAAAACTTACCGTACAAATTAACTTCCAAAGACGACAGATTTCTTAAACAAATTGTATACGTTTTGAAATTTCCAAACAACGAGGCATCGTCAAACGCCAAAATACACACGACGTTTTTCGCCGCCTATTTCCGACGACAAATAACGAACGCCGGAGAAGAAAACGAAGACGCATTAAGCAGATGATAAGCAGTCTCCGAAGAGATCAGAGTCTTTCGTTTGAAATATACGCCCGGATATACGCGCGGCAGAGGTTTTTGGTAAACAAAGATATTTCGAGTATTTTAGCATCGTGAGCGAATTAATTTTCGCAGCGTGTTCGCTCCCTAAGATGACATTTTTTCGACGGTATTCGCACGAAATTAATACGCCTTTAAGATACCGAAAAAGGAAACGCGATATGGAAATATATGCTTTTTGCGAATCGATAAACGTCGGGAAATTCGCCGAAAGATGTGTACTTTCAAAGAAAACGCGAGCGATTATTTCCAGCCCTGCGACCGGATTTTTTCAATTTGAACGACACGCGGATCTGCGTGGAAATCTCATTTCGTAGTGAATTCTGCGTTTTCATTCATTATTTTACTTGAATCGACGACAACCTCGATAGGTTGAGGCAGATCCTCTGGATGACCGATGAAATCAAGTCTTCCAGAAAATCAATTTTCAAAACCGTGCGTGGAGGATTTCCAAAGCTGAATGCCATCCAAGTACTTTCCAATTGCAGATGACACTTTTCCAGTCATCAACCCCTCCCCCCTCCAACATAATACTCATCGAAATATGACATTCTTCAATCGAAGGAATTGATGTCGTAATGAAATTAAAATTACCGTCTAGTTCATTTACAACATAGGTGAAGGTGTAAACCTAATTCACACAACCTGGAGCAGCTCCAGCGGAGAACTAACGATCACTACGAGGCGCCGGCTCCTCCACCTCAAGCATCATTGAGCACCACGAAATGAACCAAAAAGAAATAATACTGCTTAAGACAGATTGAGTATAGTTCTCAAATAAACCATCTGATCTGCCGCTCAATTCAAAAATTAAAGTGTGTAATTTTTGCTCCTCCTTCCCTTCTCCGATTTTCAAAAAATAATTACTTGCGCGAAACGTAGCGATATTTCTGATTTATTTTGCAACAGTTTTTATTCCAAAATTTCTCTCTCTCAAGTCGCCCTAAAAGCCTCACAAAATTGCGAAAAATTCCTAAAATCGACTCTGTAAACGAAATATTTTTTAAATCGACTGGAATAAACTCCCCCTCCTCAAATTCAAGGTAAAATTCCGATAATCTTATGCCGTGAATATATCAAAGAATGCCTATCGACCTTCCCCTTCCCCTCCCCTTTCTTCACTAACAAAGCACAGCTGTACACGTGTACGACACAAATAATTCAAAATCTCAACGAGCCAGTAAAAAATTTCGCAAAACTTCGCAACATTTCAAGATTTAAGCGTAGCGTCGAAATAAAAAAATAATAAAACAGAAAATTTGCAAACGAATGATAAACGAGGTACGCATTACGACTTACATTATTTTTGGCATAAGTCGAAATTTTTTTCCGGGCGAGAATGTTGGAAAGAGAGAAAATAGGAACATATTGTAGAGTACTTTGACACGAGTACAACGCCAATAAAAAAAATTACCGGGTCGTATTTTCAAATGGAAAGTAAAAAAGAGGGGAGAGGGGGGTGTGAAAAAATGAAAACATTTCAATTTATACATGCCCGGTACCTTATAGTGGAAAGTAAAAAAAAAGGAAAATTTGCGCGACGACGACGAAATAAAAATGAACCCCTTGTCCCATTTGAAAAATTCCCTTCGCGCGGAAAACGTTTTTCGAGTTTTTTTTCCAACTTATTCATTTTTATTTGTATAAATGTGCGAATACGTACACGCGACATACGAACGTGTGTTACAGTACGCGTCGAAAGAATAATAAACGTTGGAGGGGAACGGAGGGTGGGAGAGGCGCGGAACTCCATTATGAAATAATCGTCGTATAAAAGTTAAAAAGAAGTTTGAATAATTTAAAAACCGTATTTTGATTCTTTTTTTTCACCCTTCGCTCTCCCTTTCTCTCCGCATATTTTTTTTCTCGCGTTGAATTTTTTGGATGCGCGCGCGTCCTCGAGCTTTTATCAAGCTTTCGCGAGTGTATAGTGTGTGCGGATGGTATACGCTCGTAGTCGTGTACAATTAGATATTAAACTTTTAAACAATTCGCTTTTAGAATTTTCTTTTTGCGAGTTCGCATTTAATTTTGTTTCCGTTACAATGGGTAGTGTTTTTTTTTATCTAACGAGGCGTTTTTTTGTTCTTCTTCCATTTTGTAGTTTGTAAATTGTAGAGAGTTTAGTAACGCGAAAATTATAAAAATATGTACTTCCGTACGCCCAAGTTTTTCATTATGGTTTTTCTTTTTCTTTTTTTTTTTTCAAGGTAGACGAAAAGTCTGCTGGTTAGACTGGCGTTAAATTCGGTATATAAATGCAGCTACGCTAGGATATTTTTTCAGTATTTTCATTTCCCCCGCTTCTCCGCGTCCTATTGCGTTTAACGCTCTAAAGGGCAAATACGCTGGAGAAAGATTTATGCAACGTGTTTTACGCTACGAAGATGCGGCCGTTGCCGACTGCGACGAGATAAATATGGAATTTATGATATGTAAACAAAGAGGTACAAAGGGAAAGAGCACGAATGAAGCAGACATTCTTAGGGGGTCCCAAAGGCCTGTGGCGAATTTATTTTAAAAGTACATGCTCCGAAATGATGACCTGACTGAAAAATATACCAGCGAAGAAGTACTTAGGAAGTTATTCAATTAAATTTTTATCTACGTATTTATTCGAATTTTCGACGAAAAATATTGAAAATACTATGTGAAAAAATAAGAAGGGAGGGGAGACACATTAGCTTCAATTCATTAAAACAAGTGCACGATTTAATCGAAGTCCCCAAGGAAAGTAACTAGGTGGGGTATTCTTTTCAGCGGAGTTTGAAGGAATATTTTCAATCCTAGGGGGCTCAGTCCCCCCAACACAAATACGGGTAGAAAAAGTAATTTCTCCATATTTTTTTTCTCTCAGCATTTTTAATATTTTTCCAATGCTATGAACTCCTTGTTCGTAAATAAAATTTAAAAACACAAAAAAAATACAAAAAATAATAAAAAATAAAATAAAATACAAAAACGAAAAAAAAATTTTCTTTCGACAGACATGGGGATCGATTGGTCGACCGTCGCGCGACGCCAGTAGGACTGGACCGTCTTCCTACTCGCTCATAAAGTGTGTCGCGTGACGGTATTTAATGATCCATCGGTCCACCGATCATTACCTTCGTGCACTGGCGAGGCCAGCTATGTGCCCAGTGTGCACCGACACACCTGTTCAAACTTCAAAAAAAAAAATGTATTTCAATAACTAAAATACTAAAAATAAATAAAATATTTCACCTTTTTAATAGAATAATTATAGAATAAGAGTAAGACAGTGTTAACGTGCTATTTTCAACCAGTTGGTAACATTGCAACAAAACTGCCGAAATGCCGAGTGCGACAGTAAATTGAAATCTCAAATTAGCAACGCTGATATCCTACATGATAACATCCAGTTTCATAATCTACTACCTGAACTGGTTATTTTTGAATGGTGAACCTGTTACTTTAGTGTTCTCACCTGTATTGTAGAGGATTACCTGTCTTTGCATCTATGTAATGATCTAATGTTATGTTTATTTGTGAATTGTCATTGTATGTACGTTACTCATAAAATTTTTTGAAAAAGAAAAATTCGAAAAAAATATGCTAAAAAATTTTTTTGATGGGGGGGGGGATATACCATGTATATAACAAAAAAAAAATGGCACGCCTGTTCAAAGTGCCTGGCTTTGCCAGTGCCTTCGTGCCCACCTAACTATCTCTATTAACTTTCTTATCTCTTCCTTATTTAAAGCAAGTGGGAAACAATTCTTGTATCTGTGTCTCCATATTATTAATAATACAGATCTTTCCCACGCTTATTTACGATTTTTTATTTCAATTCCGATTTACAATTCTTCATTTCAGTTCATTACTCTAATTACCTTCGCCCTCCCTACCAGGAGAATAGCGACTCAAACATGAAATCCAATTTGAGGACCTAAGACCCTTCACATATGAAGCTTCAGAATCACTACAGGAGAAATTCAAGTTACTGTAACTACCCTTTCGTTTTCTTCCATTAATTCTTATCCACCTCAACCTCCTGCACGTTTCGCGAAATTACCCCGATCGTGGCTCGCGATAACGACATAAATCACGAATTCCAGTTTCGATAACGAGCCGAGATTTTTACACGTTGAATTAAGAAGAAAATTTGAAACGGAAACGTCGACGAGAACCAGGAAGGGGGAATAACGCGATAACGTCGACGATAAAGTCACCCTAGCACTTCGAGTCACCACGGGAAGAGATGCGCCACCGCGGCGTAATTTTCCAGCGGCCACACGCAGGAGGAGCAGGAAATTTTGGTAATTTTTGATACGAGGCGCGCTGGGCGCTTGATTATGTTTTAATTCAAATTTCACGCTAATTTTAGATAATACGCTGATAATTTATACCGGAATAAATTAGATACCGGCGCCTGTTTTGAAGTTCGCTCGTTGCCCCGACCAAAAAATAAATTAAGGAGTTTTACATCTTTAATTTTCGCAAGTCTGCGAAAACTTCTAAGACACATTACGAGTGGTAATTCGTCGTCGGTAATTTAATTTACCCCGTAAACGCGGAGAAGTTTACGTGATGTAATGAGGGTATCAAGAGTATATGGCCTGCAGTATAAACCCTCCGAATGAGTAACTTTTTAACATCATACTATGACGTGTCTTGAGAAAGATACTTTTTAAAATAATCTCTCCGAAATTCGTCGTTACTTTGCGTGCCACCGTGAATAATTAAAACAACGGAGACGTCAACAATGCAGCGGCACCTGCGACTCGTACATAACACCAATCAATACCGAGTTTATAAAATTACCAAAATAAGTCTACGAAATTTACAACCCCATAACGAAACGAAATCGCCAACGAAATTAGAAAAGACAACGACCACGGAGAAAACTCCGCCGAAAGGAGACGAAGAACGCGAGGTATATTGTAATTAATTTAAGCGTAGTTTTGCAGCAATACGAAAACACAGAGATGGAAGACAGCGAGTTGCAGTTGATTAGGAAATAGGTATCTCGGCAGGGTAAATATCAAATGAAATTAGCAACATGTTAACGAAATTTTACTAAACTCGTCTTTCTTCGTCTGTCGTGTTTTATTTAATAACATTGTTTGTACGAGCAACGAACGACGAGGCGAACGTAAGCGCAGATATTCATCCTACCCTATCTCGCAATACACGATAAAACGTAAATTTACTGCGACATCGAGTTAATTCGATTTTTGCGCCTTTCGTGCCGCTTTTTTATTCGCCCATTTTACGGGGCGCTAATTAAGCGGCCGAGTATTTTAAAAGGTTTCGGAAGTTACGAGACTTTAAACGTATCGTCGGAATTGGCGGTAAAAAGTGAAAGACATTGTACCATGTTTTCTGCGCGTTCGTCGCGGCGTTGTCGCGAAATAAGCCGCGTTTTCATTTGGAAAATTTTCCGTAAAAAAGGTCGTACTTTTAGTACCGATGACGTCATCAAGGCCTCTGAACGGATATTAGATTTAAACGAGAGACGTTCAAAAAGTAAGTTTCCTACGCCTGTAAAATTTGGCTAGAATAAACTTGCGGAGGTCGGTGGGGTCTCATTTTGTAGCTACAACATTCTAGTTTGAATCAGTTTCAGACCGCGATGCTCCGTGTTTTTTCGTTTTCGAGTTTTGTAAAATAACCATGAAAGCTACTTTTTGAGTGTCCCTTGGGTGAACAACATCGAAAACCTTCGATGAGCGAAATTTCAAATCTGTTTCGCGCTAGTTGATTTTTTGGCGAAATCTTAAAATTTTCAGGTCGTCGTTTTCAACTAAAACACGATATTTTTGAAATAAAAATATTTACAGTGGTTACCGCTTATTATAATCCCACTTAATAGAATAATACGCTTAATGTGATCGAAATTGGTTGGAACCGAACGCTTCCATCTGTTTGTACATAGAAATCTGCGTTTATTATAATAATTGACACATATTGGGTCCGCTTAACGGAATCGAATATTTCTGTCTAAGATAACGAAATTATCGTTTTCAACAATGAAATTATCTGATAAAATTTATGAATGAACTAACGATTTAGCCAAAAAAACATTATTACTTGATGCTTTACATCTTCTTGCAACTGCCTGGAGGTCAGTACAAGAATCAACCATTCAGAATTGTTTCAAGAAAGGTGGTTTTAATCTACAATGCACGCCAAATGTCTGTGATGAGCCCTCAGTACATGTCATTAGAAGTTTTCAACGAATGGTCAAGTTCGGATGATAATGTAGCCACATCCAGTCTTCCTGACGAGAACGACCTATTTGCTGATGAGGAGTCCAACGAGTCCAATGAATTAGACGAATCAGACTCGGATGATCCGCTTCCAAACCCTCCCTCCCATGCTGAAATTCAGAAAGCTATGGACATCCTATCGAAAGGAGTTCAGTATTACGCCCAAGAATTTGATTTACATTATCAATACACCTCATTCATAAACCAAATGTTGGGAGAAAATAAAAAGCAAACGAAAATAGACGATTTCTTCAAAAAAAAAGTGATAATTTAGCTCTTATATGTTATGACAAATGAATCGATTTTTAATTTTTTGAAAATAAATGTCATGATTTGTTTTAGAATTTTTTTCGCTTTCTGGAATATTTCGCTTAAAGGAATTGTTATCAAGTTGTCCTAACTTGATTATAATAAGCGGTACCTAATGTATTTGATGAAAAAATCAACAAAATTTTTCTCATAGTTTTAAAAAACAGAGCCGGATTTTGAAAAAAAAAAGACAAACGGGCCAAACAATTTTCAGAGCCCCTTCCTCTTGCCCCCCTCTCACAATGAAGTGAACATTTTTCATTTTGTTTATTTAGAAAATTATTAAAATTTATTATCAATTTTTTAAAGCAAAAGTTTCAATTAAATCATTGAATTTTAATTGCCGAAGTATGTCGTATTCTGAAGAGAGTTATGAAAATGAGAATGGAAAAAAATCTTTTTACCATCTGAATTTTCAATTTTTGTGTGATCAGTGGATGATTCCTTCTGAAGGGCCCCTATGACGAGAGGCCTGAGGACCACGGCCCCTATGGCCCTCCTTAAATCTGGCCGCAGTAAAAAGTATATGTACATGACGTAATTATGATCGATGAACGATATGGGTGTATTTGATCATTTTTTTTTTTAATAAAAACTCATTGAAAAATTTTTACAAAATTACAACAAATTAACTTTTTGCTATTTTTTGTTGTTTTTTTAAATTTTTCCAATATTTGTTTTTCTGTTTACTCATGTCACAACACAAAACTTCCCTTCGCGTAGCGGCCACGTAATGATCGATGTAGGATGCCGGTATGATTATCTTTTCCCGAATAAGATCAGCTGTTTTGACGATTTCATTAATTTTCGCAAAGACATAAAACTTCAAAAACGAGCGACAAAAGTGCGAGATTTTTTGACAGTTGTTCCACATGTTCAACATAAAAACGTCTTTTACGCCTTAATTTTAATTTCTCCGCAAATCATTGTTATACGTTGGGTCTTTTTTCACACATTTTTTTCAAATTTCACATGTCCACGTCAGAGTTGACGTCAAATTTCGCCTTCGTTTCCTTTTAATTTTTTCACGCTACAAAATTTCCAGGTAAACTCTTTTTTTAAACTTTTTACCATCGCGGGTTGACAGATAAAGCGAGAAAACGCGGTCAGTACGTGCTCGCACGAGCGAAATAAAAATAAAAAAAAAGTTTAAAACGTGAAAAATGCCATTTCCGCGAATGTCGGTCGAGTCGTAATGTTAAAAATGTTGAATGAATGAGTAGTAAAAAAAAAAAAAACTAAAAACACGTACGCGTATCCATTCGAATCACAAATGGGCGGTTTTATTGTCATTGAGAGTTTCGCGTATACGAATTATGTTAAAGTGTCACTATCGGTTTGATATAGCTTGATGGGTATTACACGGAGTATATCGTTGTGTGCGTATACACGTGTATGTGTGTTGTATGTATCGAATAAATAATACTTTAGTATTACACTCGACTGACAAATGGGGCGTAGGTATGGCGTGATTTTTTTCAAATGCGAGTCCGAATGGTAAATGAGTAATTTCACGAGTCAAGGTTTCATTTGACGTATCGACGATTAATCTTCGGCCAAGAGAATCTATCGATAAGAAGGGATTGACCGTGAAAATGCACACCGATACCAAAAAAAGACCAATTAACATGAAGCTCTGTAAAATCACCGAAGACGTGTTAAATTATGCGATTAAAAACAAAACGTCAAAAATTCGAAGATGAACAAAGAGAAAATTGAGGTTGAATCAAAGGAAAACATTCAAACCCAAAAAGTCGACAGTCCACGCGTTTATTTCATTTACCCTAGAAACCGCGACCGCAGCCACTTCTTTTTTTTACATATAATCACGTTAATATTTATTATAACAGTTAAAACAGTAGTTCATTAAAAACTTTACCAAGGTGCATTACCGGATTGCGGAATTTCTTCGAGTAACGTTCGAATTACATGTAAAGCAAGCGAAAAGGTTAAAGTTTAAATGACTTAAACTTTTCGATAGGGTTACCCAACAAGTTGGTCTAAGGGTTAAATACCCGCTTCGCACGCATCACTTTTACGTTGAAGTTTTATTGCCACTGGGATATTATTCTTATGCGATTTTCCGAGTAAGCAAACATACCTATGCATACCCCTCTTCGTGCCAAGTCATCATAGATGAATTTAAAATCCTCTCGTTGCTATTTAAATAAAAATAAAGAGGTAAAATTCGCTTTACTTGAACACGAATTCCTTTACGCGTGATTTTAAGCGATTAACTAATAAATCATCTAAAGCAGCGTTTTTCCTTGGATCGCTTTTCTAGAGCCCAATAAAAACCCATTGCAACTTGGTGGCTATTGCACAACATCACTCACATCATTTCTATATAAATTGTAAAACTTTTGGAAACATTGTCAATGCTTGGCTACTTTGGATACTCAAAATGAGAAATCTTATCTCAGATAGACAATGCGGTTTTCGTGCAGGCAAGACTAATGATATATTTTCAAAAAAATTAATTATTGATTTCGTGGTTTGAACCTTACTCCCCTCAATCCTCCCTTTTTCCAGAACTGCCACTGCATCTAACCTGCTAATAAGCCCTAAACCCCAAATAAGAGTAATTATACGACCTCACCATAACATGGCGGTTGAATCATTCGCCATTATACGACAGACACGATAAACGACGTACTTTACATTTACGACCATCCCGACATCGTTTTAGGTCATTACTCACCTTTTTTCTCTTTGACGACGACTGCAAAAAAACCCTGCGATTTTACGAATAAACGTATCTCGTTTTCGCAAGTCCGAAGGGATTTTCGACATCTTCGTCGAGGTATCTTCGTATATTTGGCGCATATAATGCAAATCATCGACCATATATCACCGTTCGAGAAACACGGCGTCGTTGCGCGCGAAAAGAAAAGCGGAAAAATTGCACAAATCCTTCGCAGCTCTTCGAACCTCGCAACAATGCGTTCCACAAAACCATCGTATGTTTTCCATCGCCAACGCGAAGAAACACCGCTTATATCTGACCAAAGGCGGCTTTTTATCTCGATATAGAGCCGAATACAAATACTCGATATCAAAAACGGCCCGATCACGGAAAAGACCCAGTTTTAACGTTATTTAATCCGAAATTAAAGCCACCTTTAAGCGATAAAATTTATCAAAACGGTCGTAACCGCTCGTTGCGAGGTTAATAATAGTCTCGATTTATCGACGAAACCTACCAAACGTTTTCTTCGTTATTAAGAACACGCAAAATTTACTTACTCCGGAGCGCGGTATCCGACGCAAGCCGCGTCCATATACAACTTCGCATCCGAGCAACTAATTTGCCAAACCCCCGCGAGCATCTATCTTCAAAGTTAACCGCTAAAATTTCCATGCGAAAGATGGCTTTTACCCTGGCGAACGGATTTTACCCGTAGTTTACACAAGTCACAAGGCCCTTTTGAATTTACCATTTCGGCAACCGCCGGAACACAGAATCGAGGCTCGGTTAGACGAAAAATTCCAATATTCTTCGAAACGATCGACCGTAATAATTATTCCGACGTTTCAGCCGAGGGTTCGTAATTAAAAAAACGAAAAAAACCACGAGGCCGTTCGATGGCAAAACGTAATATTTCTTCTGGGGTAGAAAAAAAACGGCTACATCTGTTACGCAGCGCGACGTATACGAACCACGGAGAAACGATTTTGGAAACGGTTTCGCTGGCTGGAATTCGCCATAGTCGACGATAAAAATTGAAAAATATTATCAAATATACAAACATCTGTTCGCACCCCAACAAGTATATTTTTTTAATAAACCATCCGCCAAAGTGTCGAGTGCTACGTACAAACGAACCGCTTCACCATGCACCAAAGGTCTTGGAAAACGCGAGTTCGAATGGTGCAAAAAAGCACACCCTTTACGAACTCTCGTCGTGGGAGGTGGTAAATATGCAAATTCGCCGAGGCCATAACATCTGCGGTTTTTTGCTCGAGGTTATCCGCCTTCTTCGGCGATGTGGCTGATCTGTGACTCGTGTGTTGGAATTTGATTCTGTTCGCGGTTCCGTAACACGCTTAATGGTATTTTTTTCAGATTTGCCGCGGTGTCGTTGTTGTTTTTGTTTGTATCTGAATGCGACGCCGAAGAAACGCTTTTCACTGAAATAACGTTGTTGAGTATTTGTAAAGACAGTTGTGCACGCGTTTTGTGCGAAGTGATTGCGACGTTGCCGCATGCTCGAATTTCATGTTATTTATATGACGTTGAAAATCATTTTCGGTAGTGTCCGTTTATCTTTCGTTTTTGCATAAGGGCCGCTTTGGCTGGCTCGTCTTATTCGTATTCATTCCCATTTGCCCAGTGGACTTCTTGGAAGACATAAACCAGGATTTCCGCTAAATCCTGCAAACTACCCTTTCCCCGCCTCTCCTACGAACCCAACCCTGAAAAGATTTTAATTCCGCTAAAAATCAACCCACTAAAAGAGCTACAAAAGCGAAGGTGTTACGAGACGTAATTACTACCCGAAGATGTTAGAATACACCGTCGAAAAGGCGTTAAGGATTTCGGTTTCGTGAGCGAACGGCAACGTACGCGGGTACGAATCGACAACACGATAACGAGATTTCCGTTTCTACGGTATTCGCGACAAAAGCATGTTCGATGATCGTTAACACACGTACAACGACAGACGAAGACGTGAAACGGCGCGAGAAAGAGAGCATGAAAAAAAGGAGTAATTTTAATGAAAAAGTCCTCTCTTTGTGCCGTCGCTGCCGTCGCTCCGTACTCATTTACCCTCTACACTCTAATCCGGGTGTATATATTTTGTGGCGTGTAACCCGCCGCCGCTGTCGCTGCGTGTATAAAGGCTGCGAAAAAGAACCTTCTCTCGTGTACAAATACGTTGTAATCTAGTTTAGGCAACAGTCCAATTGCGTTAACTTGGCAATTTGCGGATATGAGTTTCTTTCTTTTAGCCCATAAATATTGATTCGAAATATCGCCCTTGCTGACGGTCTCCTCCCTCGTCACCTTTTTACGTTGCCGAGTCGTATAAACTAAGCGTTCCTCGACATATCTGTCGAGAGAGTTCATTTTGTGCGATGGTATGCAAAAAATATATAACGTATTGAACGTAATTTATATAAAAATGTTATATTACGATGTCGATGTAACAGAGAGGGGAGGGGGGGGATGACCGGCGATATCTTTTATAACTGTTTTATGTGTTCATTTGTAGCCTCAATTTGCTAAGTTATATAAAATACTAGTGGGTTTCGCCCTCTGGACCGCTTTGAGGCCTCATACAAATTTCACTTTTAACGATATTTATCGCCTCGGAGATCTGGTATTAGCGTTTTTGCTCTAATTTTCATTTTATTGACATGTTGATTTCAGAAAGGGCAAGCAACCTACTTAAAGCGACATGACACTATACTCAGTTCCTTTCAGTTGGCCTATTGAATATGAAGATTTCGTCAGAGCGTCACGTAGTGCTAAATCGCCAGTGTTTTCAGCTCCTAATAATAGTCGATCGTGGTCCTTAACACTAAGACATGATCTCCGTTCGTAAATGGTTATGTGTGATTTAAATGTCTGGGACTTAATCTACCTTTCGACAAATAAGAACCCAGTTTACCGCATGATGCGAGAATTAGACCAATAAATGGAGGCGATGGTCTTAAAGGTCGGCTCAAATATTCGGGATGAAACTGAACCGCCACGTAGAAAGGATGATTCTTTTCTAGCAATTCTAGTATCTCCATGCGCTCTTTTGATTCATCAGTTCCTGATGATCTTTTTTGCTTGTAGCTGTATATATATGATGATATATATGATTTTAAATTAAGATGTAAGAACTTTCTAGGTAAAGAGATGTCAGTTCCATTTGAGAAAAGCTTTTGCAAGAGGTACATCAGAAAGCATGACCTCAAAAAATTACCCACAAAGATTATGCAAGGATTCCTCATTCATATCAAAGGCCAACGTAGCATTGCAGCTATGTAAATTCACACGTGTTTGGCAATGAACGATAAATGTACAGAAAGTAAGAATAGTATTCCCTCCCAACTTCGAATCTCACCAAAACAATTTCAAAAGCTATGAAATACTCCTCAGTTGGAAATTCATACATAATAACGAACCAAAGACAGAAAATGTAAGATAAACTATCGCGTCATCATCGTCGTAGAATCGAAACCGAAATCAAATTCCCCCTTGTCTTGCAGCAATATAAAACAATATTGTCGTAAAATTGAAAAAATCCGCCCATTTCGTGTCAAAATAACTCCAAATACGACGATACCCTTTACCAAGGCAAAGCAAGCTGAATAAAGATCGAAGAACGAGAAAGGTTCGCTTATACTATAACGCAAAATACTAACAAATTGAACCGAATACAGCTTTTTTATCGTTTATCACGCCAAATTCGCTGAAATGAAGAAAAGAAGACGCTTCGATAACGGAAAATCGCCACTTAAGAATATCTCAAAGTTCGCATTCGATGATCCAAAGGAGTAAAAATTTCGAAAAAATTCAGAATACTCTACCGGCGAAAAAAGCAACTTCGTTGGTAAATTTATGCGACAATTCGTTGCTTTCGCAAAGGTGCGCGGGATTAGCTTGTCCCTACGAAATCCTTTCTTTTTCGCCTGTTTTTTTGCAGGCGTTTTTTACCTCCTTACTAACTCTTTGGCTTATTTATGGTCGCGCGAGCGCGTTTATAAAACAACTCCGTCGTTTCGTGTACACGACAGAAGGAGAACGAAAGTGAAGCTGCGAGCTCGAAAAATACCACGTTAATTCCTTCGCGAAAATTTAACGCCGCACGACCGTACGAAGTTGCGAGAGGTTTAGGCGCTCAACGTACACAGAGTTAATTTAAATTCACAGCCGAGATGGCCGAACCTTAGGTAAGAATTTCCATTCTGCTAAGCCCGTCACGACGTCGGATTACCCAGTATAACCAACGGATTTCCGTCGGCCTTCGAGGTGCCAGGATTTGGGTAGTTTTTCCGCCTCTCGTCGACGCGTATATTATGTTTATTGCGGTGATATACTCGTAGGTGAGATTTTACATATAAAGATACGTATGTTGTGACGTTTTGGTTTTATTTTTCTGGAAATTCAATATTTGGCTGCTTGAGTCTCGTCACCAGGTACAATCAAGACCATCTCGAGAACGAAATTCTAATTTAAACGAGATAAAATTCTCATCAGGCTCAGCAAAAGGCAAATCTGGAACTCATCACTTCATCAAACTGTCATAAATGCTGCTAGACCCAATGAAAATAAATTGGACTCGATAAAAAGGAACACATCCATATCCAAAACTACACTAATCTCCATCGTCGAAGACGTTAATTAGTCTACATCAATTAATCGATCAATTTCGACGACTCGGCGAATTTGCCAAGACATTGTACCATCGCAGAAACTCATTTCGACAGTTCTTTTTATCGAAAACGAGAAATATTTACCGATGTACATTACTCGGTTGAGAAACGATAACGACGCGTTTGTAATACACTTTCGACTATTCGGCGTAATTTTCTTCTCGTCGAGCACATCTATTTGTGTTTGAAGTATCTTCCTGCACTACTCCGCTTCGCAATTCGCTTCGTGGCGCGTTTGTGCGAAGGAAAGAAGGTTAACGCGCGCGATTAGGACTCCGCTCCGGCCCGTTCGTCTTTTCGAAATTCGTGATACACGGAGATGGAAGAGTGAAGAAAAAAAAGAGAATAGAAAAACGTACATATAGGTGTAGAAAACCGAGGCAATCATTTTTCAATGTTTCATCGTTTTTTTTCTCCCCCTGCCCCGCGCTCCGTTTCGGTTATATTGTCGGTTCTCTATTCGTTTCACTTTTTCCGTATATAGAAGCAATTTATCGATGTAATTGCTTCGAAAAAATTCGCACCATCGTATACCACTTACTACGAACGTGTTCCTTACTATTATTTTTCGCAAAACGACGATATAAGGTTCGCGAATCGACCGACGAGTGTCTGGCAGAATTGTCGTTATGTATTTCATATTATCCGAATGTCAGAGAGAATTGCAATACGACGACGAGTGACAAGAGGGGATTAGAGAAAGGGTAATGACCAAGCTGGGATATGTCTGATATTTGTAAGGAAAAAGATATGATATTATAGAGTGGTGTGAGTATACCTGAGTATATAATTACGAACGGTGCCTGAGCAAGATGGCATTCCAAGGGATAGGTGATGCGGAGATGAGAGAAAGTAGGAAGAAAAGATAGGTCAAGTTTGAAGCACCAAAAAGTTACATTGATTCAGAATAATGATCACTGGGCGAAGTCAAGTCTCTTTATTAGTCTTCGAAAATCCTTGAAAATTTCATAAGTCAAATTCGTGGTAGAGGCAAGATTCCAGAATTTCTCTTTTAGTCTACGCAAAAAACACATAACGAACTTTGGGGGAAGGTCGAGATCAAGGTCATCAACGTAGATATCTGTTGACTATTATAGTTTTCCCCATATTCCTCATCATCCATGGGTTAAATTGTAGAAATTATAAAATTGAAAATTATAGCCAAGTAAATGTCAACAAAAAGGTTCTCAAGATCCCCTCCTCCATCATCTCAACTTTGACTAAACTACGATAAAAATATCCAAACACCAATTGACACTCTAAAGCGAGATTCGAGAGATTCTCAATATCTATCGATACTTATTGGTAAATTACACGAAGATTAAAACATCTGGAGAGAAAAACCAGGCATCGAATGAATAGTCGAAGCATACGATACAGACAGAGAGCACTGCGTCGACACTCTTATTTAATGATTTCGGCGGCTATAACAAAGACCTTTATGTTATTTCCCCGGGGTACCACTTAGATGTCGACGCGACGTGTTGAGCTATAAGTAAACATTTATATTATATAACTACCGCAATAAACCTATAAAGCGACCGGGAAATAAAAAAAGCTAAAAATTATCTCGTGGCAAATTTCACCGCTTCACGTTGCGGTCTGAGCCAAGGGTCGTTGTCGCTTCGACGACACCGAAGAAAATTTCTCGTCTCGGTTGCGCGATTTACAGCACAGCGTAGCTATAAATTTCGACCACGCTAAGGCACGGCTCGGGTACAAACAGCCGAAAACAAATTCGTCGACGAGAAGGTAAAGAGTTGTGGGATGCCGCTGCTGCGTCGAATATATAGCATCCGCGATAAGCGAACTATCACTCACATCGAATAGCTTCGGTGTCATTTGTAATAAAAAACGCGGTTTAGAGAACGTTTTCTGAATATCGTTAAAGTCTATATAAATGTAAATTTCCATCTCGCCTCTTCTCGTCATGGCGCTTCGTTAGCGTCTCGTCTCAGCGTCGTGGCTTAGGTGCGTACGTGGATGCTGGTCCCAAGTCGAGGGTTTTGCTCGATGGAGGACGCGCGCAGCAGGAATACGAGCGAATTTAACTCGATGGAAAGGCTTGATGTCGTATCGTCGTATATCTTTCGATAAATACGTGAAATATGTGCGTATACGGCCCGGTAATGCGTACGTTTTACTTTATACGATAAGTTTACTCGTTGTTAGATGACGCCTGGTGTATTCTACTTTTTTCTTTTCGCTTCGAAAAAGGATTTTACATCGTTTACGATAACTTCAGGTTATCGATGTGATCGATGTAACATTGAAACTCGCCAATCCCTCGGTTGATTTACTCCGAACAGTTATTCTAAAAAAGGATCATAATACAGACAACTTTCCGAATTTAAAGATGCATTTCGCGTTTGACGATTGCACCCCAGAGATCCACGTGGCTTTGGAGTAAAAGCCAATAAATTATCATAAACTGATGGATGGGGCAGTTAGAACATGCATCGGTGATGAAAACAAATGTGTCATGAGCGTGCAGAAACTCGATCGTGTCACGAACACGCGAACATGAGTGAAGCAGAGGAAAGAGGAGGGTGGATCATTCAAGTGCACAGTATCACGAACACGCGAATACAAGGAGTAGCGGGGAAAAGAGGAAGGCGAACCATTCCAATGTCACCATAGGTGACACCAAGGTGAAACAGTAACTATGCCCATCAGCATTCGTGACACCACTCCTATCGGAACAGTGGAACATCTTTGATACATTTATCACCGGCGATATTAACTTTCCTGACACGACACCGGTAATCCGACACGATTCGCGTGAAAGAACAACACGTGTATAACCATCACGACAACGTCGCCGATGCCAGGCGTAAATCTCGCTAAATTTATACGAAAAAATTTTCTTTTTTGGTAAATTATTCATGAAACAGTACGCGCGCCTTTTGCAGAGTATTAAAAAGTCACATCCAGGTGATGGGATATCTTTTTTTCGCTTGGAATATTTACCTAGAAAATTTGAGTTGGTAATATTATCGACATCAATTACCATGCTTGTATATTTTGCCGAAAAAAACACCACGTTGAAATGATATACCCTTGTACATTATACAAAATTATGTAACGTCAACCCACGTCAAATCAGACACGTATCTGAACGTTTGCTTTCTACAACACGTGTCGATCGATTGTTCAAAAAATTATTAAATGAACGAAAACCAGTAAAAAAGAACTTCGAATACGTAATGTAATATTTTACATGATGAGAAACGACGTAAAAAAAAGTAAAGCTGAATTTTCAAAAGGAGCTTTAATCATTCATCAATTGTGTTACTTAAACACATACTTTGATACTCTCGACATCAAACATCACGTGTCACTGGTTGTCGATTAATTTCGTTTTTTACCCCTATGACTCGAGATTTTCAAAATCTACGATGAAATTCGCAAATTTCTCTCCTTTGAAGCCAAAATCGCGACGTTTTCAACAAGACCCCACAAATATCCACAAAGGGTGTTGGCTTTTTACAAGACACACTACCACCTCGAATATCAACCTCGTGTAGCACCCTACGCCGCAGCGTCAAATGATAAAACATATTTCGTCACGATGTAAAGAAGAATGCAACGAAAAGGGATTCTTAGAAGGTGAAGCGAGGCAACGACAAGTTAAGGTCGTCGAAGAATTTGTTGTTCGTAACTCATTTAAATTTTAAATGAGCCGTAGCTGCTGTTTTTGCTCTACCTTCGATGAATTATTTACGTATGTACCAGGAATAACGTACGGAGCTAGTTACGACATCGGCGCGTAGCATTGGAAAAATCTCCAGGGTGCTGAAGTAGCCTCCTTTTGTGCGACAACACCCTCGCAATAAAGGAAAAAAATACGGCGACACAAGACGCGTCGTAATTTAACAGACAACCGTGTGTCTTGTCTTTTGGTGGCTTTGTTTTGTTCAACTGTTTTGGTCACTTGCGATGGCATTTTTTGAGATACTTTTTTGCCCAAGCATACGTATCGCCTTAGTTGGGAAATGATAATACATGAATATCAAAGGTATTGGAGATGTGAGGGTAAGAATGTAAGGGGATAACTCCACTCATCAAGTGTTGTTGGACAGGTACCTACCTATGCATAATATTCGTATCTTATCATGATCTTGTTATCTGGGTTTTTACTACACATCAATCATTGTACCATGAGAAGTTCTTTCGAATAAACACTTCTACACATATATCGATGATGTTAATACGTTTACTTTGAATATCTATCAGTTCATGCCGTAACAGGTTACAGGCCCAGCTCTGATTTTTCTTTTCGTTCGTGGCCCTCGCGCCTTAGTGGTAACACTGGGGAGCGAGAGTGGGAGTATTCCACAACCTACGGAAGTAGGGACCAGCGCTTCGTTGAGTTCACCAACCACCATGGAAGGGTATGGTTGAACTCTACAAGCGCAAGCTTGGTAATGAAATGTCAGGCCGCGATTAGTTTAACGTATGTTAATGTAAACGTGTTCTTTTAAAGTTAAATATATAGTATGGTTCGCCGGCTTGAGGTATAAATATATGTTCGTTGTTCGTGTTCGTGATTCGGCTTCTTGGGACTTACCGGTTTCGGGTCCCGGATCGCGCCATTTATATTTTCACAAATTGTTCATTTTTTTCCCCACTCGCGTTACTGCGATGTCAAAAGAAAGTGTAGTGGAATGTTTCGGAATTCAGCAGTTTGACGGGGCCGATTTTTCGTCATGGAAATTTCGAGTAGAGGCGCAATTAGCTCTCCACGATTGTATGAGTGTATCGAGCCTTCATCCGCTGATGCTGCGATAGATGTGAAGAAAGAAGCTATAAGTAAGGCAATCATCATCCAATGTTTGTCGAACCATTTTTTGGAGGTGATTCGCGAGGCAAAAACGGCCTGTGAAATGTGGTCGATTCTTATGCAAACGTACCAAAAGAAGACTACAGCGAGTTTAATGAGAGTAAACAAGTCATGGCTCTCACTACGATACGAATATTATGCATAGAGGTACTTGTCCAACAAGAGTATCCAGTTTATGTTAGATTGGAGAGATTTCTCCAACGTCTGGATGCATCCAGCATGCTGCTTCATCCAGTATAGAAGGCAGCAATACTGTATTAGTAATGCTGGACTGGGTAGGATTGCTCCAATTATCAAACACATTCAGCATGAATTGCTAACTGAAATCAGGTTTTATACCTTTACATATTATGTTGACTCTGATTCTACAGAAAACCGCATCGATGTGGAAGCCAAGAGAAAACGAAAGAAAAACTCCTGCTATTATTGTGGAAAACTATATACACATATCGCGAAACACATGAAAAATACTCACAGCCATAAAGGAAATATGAAAAAGGATCGCAAAAATCACAGACCTGAAAAAAAGAAGACTGTTCTTCAACGTACTGGTTGGGAAAGCCAATTATAAATACAACACGAGCAATCGAGGGAAATGTATCCTGAAGTATAAAAAGGTGAAAGAAGAAGAAACTTCCAAAAAAAGGAAGTTTTTGTTTTGTAAGTTCTGTAAACATTACTACCAGAAGTCATCGCTAAACCGCCACAACTGCATGAAAACTTATAAGGAAAAAGGAAGAAGAACGAATATCACTGCAGCGTCAACAGTATTCACTTGCAATACAGAATTATCACCGGAGATGGAATCACTGTTGGTAAAAATGAGGTAAACCTTCTATAATTTGCACTTGGTGACTAAATTATATTCTAACTTTTTTATTCGTTCTAGAATGAATAACGTTGGTAAAATTGTTCTCTCTGAACCCACTATAATAAAATATGGAGAAATGTTGCTCCTCTGAATCAAAGCAGATTCCCAAGAAGAATTTGACAGCTCTGCACAAGATGCCGCCGATGGCTTGCGAGTACAAATGCGCAGAATTGCTGCCAGATGTATCCGATATAGAAGGTAGCAACATGATGTTAGTAATGTTGGAGTGGTGAAGATTCCTCCAACCGCCAGACGCAACCAGTATAGAAGGCAGCAACAATGTTAGTAATGTTAGATCAAATGGGATTGCAAGGTCAAATGATTATGTGGGAAAAATATTGCTTCAAAAGCCAGAAACATCTGGTATAAAAAATGCTCCATCACTCTAGCACCATCCTGCGCTAGGAATTTTTCTGCGACGCGACACATCTTTTATTATAAAGCAACTTCGAATCAAGCCAAAAATAAAACGTCGCCAAAATCAATACTTGTCAATAAAGATAACGTAGTAGGTGATAGTAAAAGAAAAAAAAATGTAAAATTCGTCTATATCCGTCCTGTTTATCCTAAAGTACAGAACCAAATTGATCCTGTAGATGTACCATTGCCTCTTTCACCTGTTCCTCATATAGATCCAGCCGACGTCCCATTGCCACCTTCGCCTGAGGATGCGCCCTTTGCGAGTGAACGGGCTTTGTGTACCCGAAGTGATAGACTGGTAAAAAGGCCGAGAAGATTCGGTTAGAGAAAAAAAATATATATGTAGATTACTTTGCGGCCTCAGATGCTGGAATATTCACATATTCACCATTAGTAGTCATAAGTTTTGTCACATTGTTTGATTCTGTTCGTTCTTTTATTATTGAATTTCGTGTGTATTTTATGTCTTTTCGAAAAAATTTGCCTTGTTCATGTTGATAATGTTTTTCCTTAAAATGTATGTTAGTTGTAAGATGTAAACAATTTTTTTAAGAGGGGGAGACCTGTTACGGGGTTTTTCCCATAGCCGTGTGCTGTGCGCTATTGTTCGGTTGCTGTATCGGCTACAATCAGTAATGTTTAGTTACCCATAGAGTAAATATATGTACGTATCAACGACGAGTGTAATAGAACTATCTCAAGAAATTCCTCGCAGATACCAATACCATATCAAAGTACTCGACGCCCAAAACGACGACGACGGACAAGCTCTTTTATCTTCTTTCACCGGCTTGAAAATTTTGTAGGGATTACTAAAAGCGCGATTTTTTTTACTCTCTTTCAGCTTCATGACTACAGAATCTCGCGGTTACTCTTCTTTTTACATCGTTTGACAGCGAAATAATTTATTTTCGTTGTTGAAGGGAGAAAAAAAAACATGTATGGGATTTTTCGTTATCGGTAAACGCGGCTTTGAAATTTCATTTTTTTTTCTTCACGTGTAAGGCGAATCGCGTGTTCGCGTATCAGCGTCGAATGGTGGAAAAAAGAGTGAAGCGAAAAGATTGGGAAAGACGTTTCACATATCAACGTGTACTCCAAATAAATTTATAAATATTTTAACGAAAACCTCGACAAGTTTGTAAACCGAAATGTCTAGTCATGTCGACATTCTGCTTTGTTTTTTTTTTCGTGTTCGAAAAGAGGTTTAATTTGTGAGGATTATATCAAATTTTTTCTAAATGTTTAACAAGTGAATTGATTTATAATTTAATAACGATTTAGAAGCAGGTGGAAAGTTTTCACGACTTGATTTCTCATCCCAGGAATTTTCTGTCAGTTTAATCAAGTTGTGTTCATGTTATGAATAAAAGCCAACTAGGAGACTCATTCAAGATAATTATCTATATTATTAATTCACTCAATCTAACTGTTGAAAGATCTTCTCAAACATTTTTCTTCGCATCGTAAACTTTTCCATGTTTTGGCAGCTTGATAAGCAATTACTACGAGTATTTACGAGTCTCCATTCAAAAAATATGCTGAAATTTCAAAACTACCCAGTGTTAAGACTACCCTAACCTTTTTAGCTCCCAGCTCCCAAACTAGGTCAATTTTCGAAACCCCGGCCACAAAATATACAGGAAAAGAAATACATTGTCGAACCGAGAAAACGCGCCATGCAGAGCCTAAAATCCAAACTGAATTCGAGCGTTTAACACAGTTTTTCCTCGAACCCCCCAGCCTCGCTGTCATCATCGTAGCTTCGCAACGTTAAAGTTTTCCATCGACGGCGTAAAATTATTCAAAGCGGAATATTCTGGCACGCGATGAAAAGTTTCATTTCTTCGGATGTTTTATAATTAGTAAATACGCAGATTTACTCGACGCGAAGCTCATTTACGAACAAAGCCCATAAACTAGCGTTCTGAATACATCAGCAGCCGTTTCAGCGGCCGCGGCACGGAACGCTGCCAGGCGATAAAGGCGAAAGAAAAGACAAGACAAGAATACGAACAGATGACGACGGAAAACGTCCTCGTCGCTCGTTCGTCAAAACACCGATGAAACTTTACATTAGTACATCTAAATTGTACCGAAAATGTTTTTATATTGATCTAAATGTTTTAGTAGTCTTATGAAAATTTTTTTGTCTTATTTATTCGGTAGGCACCTAATTGAGAAAATTCTCCGTATTATTTGTTGGTTTGAAAATACCACTAATCAACGCAAAATTAAATCAGATGGGGACTAATCAACGATGTAATCTCCCTAAAACGTATCAACTCATCGAGGTCGTTCAACGGTCCAATCGAAGCATCTCGCGCTTCCAAACGCACAAGTAAAAAATGACGCCAAGAACACTGAAGCGATTTAGGACACATACCACGTACAGTGAGGATTTTCGACAAATGTCAACCCTTTTAATGTTGTTGGTTTAGCCGGGTACGAAATCCGGGGTACGCGGCCCAAAGCGAAGAGGCAGTTTGATAACGATACATTGAAATTAATATGCAAACAAGGATCCTTCCGTCGTTATACGGTGCCGCTCTTTCGCCGCTCTTCGTCGCCGCGTCCGAAACGGCCAAAAAAAAGGCCGACGTTTGCGGTATCCTTCACTCGTGTACGCTGATGACATCCACGAGAATTTTTCAAACTAACGAGCCGTATAGGGCGCGAAGGTATTTTTTTCGGCCACCGCCGCCCCGCAGCAAAATCCACATCTCGGGTGCCACGCAGCGCGAGAATGACAACGCGTATACGAGTTGGCAGTTGTTTTGGAAGTTTTCGGCGCAAAATACGTCACCTTGTGCCGCCTTCGCCGCGCCGAACCGGAAATTAATAATTCTCCGGGCGACGAAAATATTATCCTTTCGAGAAAATGCGAAAACGACGAGACGTCGGCTGCGCGAATCATAATGATGAGTCGATGACGCGTTTTTCGCTACAGCGCGATGTCGATTCGGTGCGAGAATTGGCGAAAAATGGAAATTAACATTTTACAGGCGTTTGTACGACGTGTTTCGATTTGTTTGAATCGATGACGTAATGCGACCTTATTAGATGTCGGGTATCGAATTTTTTTCAAGCTGGTTAATTTTTTGCTCAAGATGTTTCCCAAACGAATTACTTTTTCGTGATGAATTTGGGTACTTAATTGATATTAGGTCGAGGATTGGCTATTTTTCAGTAATACTCCAATCGATGGCAACATTCGAAATCAAAATATCGAAACTCAAAATAAATGAGCCATTGAAATCGGAACATCGCAATTAGAATATCGATATTCAAAGATCAAAATCGAACGTCGAAACCGAAAATATGCATAAAAATCGAAACATCGATGTCACAAAATCAAAATTAAATCTTCAAACATCGAAACCAAAAGGTTGAAATCAAAACGTCAATATCGAAACATCGAAATCGAAATTTCAACACCGAAAAATCGAAATGAGAATATCGCTGTCGCGAAATCGAAATCAGCCGTCGAAACTGAAAATATAAAAATCGAAACATCGGTAGCACAAAATCAATATTAATTCTTTGAATATTGAAGCCAAAATATCGAAATCGAAATTTCTAAATTATTATAATATTAATACCGAAATATCGACTTCGAAAAATCAAAATCAAAACATCAAAATTGAGAATAAATACATATTTAAATAATAAAAAACTTATGTAAGAGTTGAAAATTTATTGGAAATTTTAGGATGTTCTTTTTTTAATATTTTATTTATTAACCCCTCTTCCCCCTCTCACAACGCTTCAATACGTCACTACTTATCCATACTTTTCAGTTCGAATACGAAATCAGCAAAATTGTGATTTAAATCTAATAAAATACCTAGGAAATACCAAAAGTCTCGTCGAACTTGCTATCTCGTTTTTTCCAACACCCCCCCCCCTGTCTCCTCCTCCGACGGAAAACTTCCATCACGACGAAATATCGCCGAACGTCGATCAAACTCAGAACTCACACGAACGTAGAATTTATCGCTGATTTGACAAAAACGGGGGGAAAAACGCGTCCAAAACGTGGACGCCGAAGGCTTCGGCGACATTTCAACGCGTACGAAAACCCCATCGACGAGGGGGCGCAACCGATGGGAGGAGACAAAGGATGAAAAAAATTGGAAAAAAAAGACGACCGGAGTAAAAAAATATAATTTAAAATTCGTGCCAGCAGAAAATGTGCCGATGTTAACAGCGTACCCGATCGGGGTACCGACGTGTAATAAAAATGTCGACGTTTGTAACGAGTTAAGCTGCTTCAAAGGACCATAATTGGAGTATTGATTATCGAATCAGCGAATACAAACGCCGCACACATACACGTACCCGATACGTATAACCTAATAACGAGACACGTCGACACACAACTACATAGAAACGAAGACCGTGAAAAAAAAACTTACACGGGTTTCGCACTTCGCGCGAAGAACCCGGACATCGGATGATGTAATGTACATATGTTTGTTAAAAGGCCCAAAGCAAATAGAGGTATGACAGTAAAAGTTATTTATTAATATGAAGGATAATGAATCGTTACAATTAATGAAAAGAAAATTGAAAAGGAGATATCAAAGTTACGTGTATTTAAAAGTATTAAAAGGAATACTCCAAGGAATGACAATTCTTCAGCATCAGCATCATAACTTGAAGCTATAGGTGTCTGACACCTTCTGTGTTATCGTAGTGCAAATTATCCAACAACTTTTCCCAATATTCAAACACTCTTTCATCATCCCCGTTACATCTATCTTCTATATCTTGGTAAGATATTCTAATGTTGCATTCTCGAAATAATTCAGTTTTAGATAACGCTTCCAACCATAATAGTCTACTAGGGGGCTTCGCCCCCTGGGCTGCTGCGCGGCCCCAACCCCCGGCGGTGAGCGAAACCCCCGTGGGTGTACGGGAGGGGGGTTTGGGGGCGCAGCCCCCAAACCCCCCTCCCGTACACTTTTATGAAAAACACTAAACAAAAAACAATAATTTAGCTAGCTCAAAATTGTACTGCAGCCAGTCATCACGTCATCAGCAAGAAATAACCGTTTTAAAAGTAACATGCTCGTTATGCGGCTTCTGCGTACGGCAACATGCCGCAACGCCCCTATGGGGCAAAAAAAATGTTGCAAACTTCTCAATAGTACTGCTCAAGCTGAGTATAGAAGGTCTGAGCAAAGTTCATTTTTCTTTGGTATTTTTCGTTTTATTGTCAAAAAAATGCAAAAAGTACCCAAAAAACGCATTTAAAGGGTGCTTCAATGCGGTTTTGTGGGAAACTTGATAAAGCAAATGCGTTTTCATGTTCTGCAGGCATCTCTCTTTCAGACTCCGGTCATTTTTTTGCTCCCCTTACCCCCTTAAAAAAACCATGATTTTTAAAATGTATACAGCGAATTTCGCGTTCCAAATACAGATGCAAAATTTCCTGATAGTCTCCATATAGTAGTACTCAAGCCGAACATGAG
>QBDW01002102.1:0-12595 GCA_003261595.1 Maconellicoccus hirsutus
AAACTGATAATTGAACTACTGAAGTATTTAGTTTTTTCAATTCACTGAAACTTTCAATAAACAACATTCCATAGTTTAGTTTCATGTTTTACTGTTTGTTCAGTTCAATGTGTACCTATTGAAAGTTCAAGTGAACTCGATACACTCGATACTTCTGTAGTTCAATAGATCAGTATCGTGTTTTATTGTTTGTTTAGTTTAGTGTGTTATTGTTTATTGAATGTTCAAGTGAATTGAAGAAACTAAATACTTCAGTGGTTTAATAGATCAGTTTCATGCTTATTATTGTTTATTTAGCGTGTTATTGTCTATTGAAAGTTTCAGTGAACTAAATTTACCCACTCAATACTTCTGTAGTTCAATAGATCAGTTTCATGTTCTATCGTTTGTTATTATTATTGCTTATGAACCACTTCCAAATGTTAAAATGAAATGGAAACATATTTAATAATTCAAAAACAGGTACTACTTTACATCAAGCTACCTAATAAATACGAGGATCAAATCGCCTCAAATATTACGCCGCTGTTTACAGTTGCGTCAGAAGTTCAAACGCGACTATGACTTTTTTAATCCGCCTCATTTTGAAACAAAATAACGCTCTTTTTTATACCCGGAAACACGGTATTTTCCATTTAGAAATATAAAAAATATCTCGGGTTTGTATATTCCTCGATATAATTGGTTATTTGAATTGGATACATTTACAATTATATTTCCGAACAAATTAATAAAGTTTTGATTGAATTTATAAGCGTGTAATGGCGTGAATTCTCGCGTATTGTTGAAAACTGAAAATTAGATTTTGTTGCGAAATAAAAAATATCGACGAATCCGTTCGAAATCACGAGTTATGAAATTCTTGTGGAGAAGTTAATTTTGAAAAAACCCGGAATTCATTTAGATCGCGTAAGGTGCGCATTTTTAAGGAATTTCTCGATGTGTGCTGACAAACTGACGGATTATTCGGATTCCGCGAATTTCCTTCCAACCGATCAACTTTAATGAAGTTGCACGTAGATTATAATTTGCGACACGCGGCCAAGCATAAAAAGAGCAAAAGTCGAGTGTTGATTAATTCAGGAAGTGTACGAAGGTACGGTGACATAATGATGGATATCAAAGTTTTGAAGAATTTTTAACCATCGAATTAATTAAACAGTTGAATGGCGAGAAAAAAAGATTGCGGAATCGCGTGTCGCAATAAAAAGGTAAATACGGTGATCATTCGGTAATCTTGAAAGGATTAAAATTTCTCTGGTTACAGTCCATTTCACTCGGTCGCGTATACTTTACAAAAGGATTTATAAAATAAATGTAAGGATTTGAGGAGATTTTCATTGGGAAAAGCGTCGGTTCCGACCTGGATTCTTATTCTGATGCTGTCGTTTAGATACTGTATTCTTCGGTAATTTATAATTACCGCTTTTCTTTTTATGTACGAGGTTATTCGGTATTTATTATATCGATTGTACGACATCGGTTTCCTGTTTATTTCGCAACGTCAAAATTTACGATTGCTATTTATTTAGTTTTTACGTCGGTTTATAGTTTTAGCTATAAAAGTTCAAGCATTATGATAATTCCTCCGGGCTGGGTTTTTTTTGCACGCGAATGTAATCTCGTTTCGAGCTTTAACGGCGGTTTTTTGCGCTCAAACGATTCGTCTAGATTCGGCCATAACGTGGTATTTTAAATGGACGTAATAAATTTTAAAAAAGCGGATTTTCTTTTGAAAAATGCCCGAATTAACGTATCGCATAACAATTAACTCGTATCGAAATTATGAAATATCTAAATAATCGTCGAAATGATTAAACTCTCGAATTTAATCATTTGACCTATTCGATTCACACAAACAGGCTCCGGTTGATAATCCCAATCTCAAAAGACTCTCGGATCAATACCTACGAATCGAAAAGGTATTCGTCCGAAGCTCGTCTCACGAGGATAAGAATAAATTGACTGATGTGTGTTCGTGTAATTCAACAAGTATTTCCGTAATCCGAATTGATGGCTTTTTTTCAGTCGTACTACTCGTTGACGTGTTTTATAATGGGTATCACCGTACAAAATGATTCCGAGTACTATTGGAAGAAAGGTAACATCACCAGCGTCAAACCCAAGAACGTCAGCTTTTTAGAACCAGCCGAAATATCCACCGGTGAGTGATTATTTTTAATGGGCTTTTCACAAACGTAGATGTTAATTATTTCTAGTATTTCCCATGGAATTTCTTTGTAGCGCAAATTCGCCGTGAAATAAACGAGCTCGTGGGGAAGTGTTAAACGAAGGATGCGAGAGAACTTTGATTGATTGTCGAACACTACTACCAACGAAAGATTACTCATTTTAGACATTTAAATATTACATGTTGCGAGAGAAAAAAAAAGAGGCGAAAGTTACAAAACCATATTCTCGTGTGTTAGAAACATGAAAAATAATCTAAAGCGGTGAACCGAATAGGAAATTTTTCATAATCATCGAAAATGGGAAATTTTTATCAACTTGTATACCGCGGCAAACTCCGTCGAGGGGAAATGAATAACAAACTTTTATTAACCTCGCTTCGGATTATGAGAAATGAATAAAAGTAAATCCGATCAACGAATTTATTCAACTTCGGTAGAATTTTTCAAAGAAAGCTTTCCGAAAACTTCCGGCTTTGTTAATTTTTCAAAATCTCAAGAAATAGGTACGCGGATATGGATTAAAACGGCGGATCAGAAATACGGCAAACGAATTATGCAATTCTATTAACACTTTGGAATATTTCGATAAATTAAGGCGAATACGATAGGCAAATATATCTTCTCATTGGTATTGATACATTTGTTTTAGATAAATGAAAAAAAAGGAAAAAAAGAAAAAAAAGACTAAACCCAAAAAGAAGTAATTAGAACGAGAAAGTTGAACTAATGTAGCAAATTATATAGAAAAAAAAGAGAACAAAAACAAGAACGAAAAACGGAACAGAACTTTTGTAGAAGCTTTTTTTTGAATTTCAACAATTGGACGAGCTATTGCTGAAAAACCAAAAGGTGGAACCTTTTAACCTTCAAAAAAGGAGCAAAATACTAACCAATCAATGGAAAATTCCGGAATATCAAAGTTTTAATTTGAAGGGCAAGTCCATAAATTGGAAATACCAACATATACCTTTGGTTTTTGGTTTGAAAAAAGAAATGTGGAAAAATACAAAAAATAAATGCAACGTTAGAATTGCTTTTAATGGAACTGAAATTATGCTTCATGTCAACACTGCTTTCAAAATTGAAACGTGAAATATATTTGCTTTTGGCTCAAGTTAAATCCGAAGATTTGTACTTTACTTGGTAGATTTTAAGCATAAACTTTTCCTATCTTCGATTCAGGTTTTAAGTGAGAAGGTAAAAAAAACTCTGTATTTAGACAGCTTAATATAAACGTCATCTTGAAATCTTATTCGCAATACGAATGTTCAAAAATTCGACACCTCTTATAAAGCTACCTATTGAAATAGGTGAAAAAAAACCGTTTCAGGATTCGAATAAATTACAAATCGTTTCTTAATTTCCTGTACAGGTATCATCTTGAAAAAATATAACCTTGTAACCTTGACTTCAATCTGAAAACGAAGTTCGTGTCAATTTAAGCAAATATTTCAATATTACTTAATCGATTCGAAACTCGCCGAGTAAAATTGCTTTTTCAAACGCACAATAAACCATACTTCGACTTAATTCCGTCACTGTTCGAACTACGAACAGAAATTTAATTTTTTCTACGATGATATATCACTCGAGAAACCTTATAGGTTTCAACTTTTACGCGTAATTCGAGCCACGTTGGTGGTTAAATTTTTAAAAATGTAGGAAAAAACTTGAAATTCGTTGAAACGTAACTCGCGCAACTTTCCGTTGAATAAAATATCGAGTCTTTTTTTTTCAGCTTTGTTACAAACCACGTGGATAAGATAAGAGCAGCGGAAAGTATAAAACGAGCTCGTATGCTTTTTTGGTATCAACGTACAATTCAAATCGTAACAACGGAAAACAAATACCTCGAGCTTTTTAAATTTACCGCCGCGAAATAGGCAATTATTTTAACGCGGTGATTTCATCGCTTAAGCATTGTTTCGACGTCGTTTCGAGTAGTGTTTTGGAATATATGGTGATTCAAGAAGGCGATTATATCAACATTGTAATTTCACGTAGTGCGTTTTGAAAAATATGGCGTTTTGATTGGGCAATTACATTAACATTGCAATTTTCAAGTCGAGCGTTTTAAAAATCACGGCGTTTTGATTATGCAATTATATTAACATCGCGATTTTCAAGTCGAGCGTTTTAAAAATCACAGCGTTTTGATTATGCAATTATATTAACATCGCGATTTTCAAGTCGAGCGTTTTAAAAATCACGGCGTTTTGATTATGCAATTATATTAACATTGCGATTTTCAAATCGAGCGTTTTAAAAATCACGGTGTATTGATTATGCAATTAGTTTCCGACGTCGTGATTTCATGTCGAATGTTTTAAAAATATGGTGTTTTGATTAGTTAATGGATTAATATGTCGACATGAAAATTCGGAATTTTAACAAACTTTTGATTAATGATAATTGACAAATATTCAATTAATTTAACATTTAAAAATATGCAGCTTATAAGACAAACAATTGTACCACAGTATTGACAATTATCGATCATCGCGTGTAAAAAAAAATACCAAAAATTCTGTACTAAATTTAGAAACATCAACTCTTTGTAATTCTCAAGCAAAGAATTTTATACGTACGCAGTGTTAAACAAATGAATGTTTACTCAAAGTCATGTTTTACGGCCACGTCAAAACATTTAATTAAATTAATTTACATTATCAAATAAGTCTACACAACTTGAATGAATTCTTTTCCTGATAATGAACCACTCAATTTATAATTAAATATTAAAATTTCAAAAATAGAATAACCACAGCTAATAAACAAAAATCATCCCTACGAATTGATAAAAAAAAAAATAATATGATCGAAAAAGCGATAAAATAAAATACGCCATCAAGTATATAACACACGATGTAAAACCCACGACATGCCAGCGCAAGTAATTAAATTACCATAGCTAAAAAATTAAAACTCAAAAAAACGCGTAAATTAATTAAATCGTTTGAAAAGACGGAATTGGCGAAAAAAAGCATTGCGAAATTTACATAAAAACAAATTGTTTTCGAATGTTCGAAAATAAGGTAAATTAAAACGACTTCTTAAAATTAAACGACAAAATTGTCTTTACCGTTTTAATTCGATGTTCAAGATTAAACGAGCGTACAATTTGTAAAAACAACTCAATGAAGATTCTTTGAAGAGCTTATTTTGAGAATTCAAACGAACCAAATTACCGAGTTGTATTTCGAGTACAATTTAATTTGCGAATAACTTTGGAGCTCTATGAAACGCTTAAGTTTTGAATAAAATGCTTAATAAGGTGAAAAAATTTCGTCGTCGTGGTTGCAGCTATCAAGATTGATATTTTTTGCTCACGTGTTAAAGGTATGTTGGGTATTACTCTGGAGATTTGTTTTAACGAGCAGCTACGTTAAAGTTATATGAATTATGTGACGAAAATAAGACTAAACCGCCGTAACATAAAATATGCAGAGTACTAGGAGTCATTAATGCCAAGATTATGCCAAATAAACCAACGCGACTTGACTAATTGGTACGAATCGTCTGCGTTAATATTCCTCCAAAAGATGCTTTTAACGGTTCCTCGCACCTTGATATCATTTGATTTACTCGAGTATACTGTAACCACGCGTCATTAATCACGACCAAAGTATAAAATCTCATTCGTACGTGTAGATATCATCGTGTCAGCGTTGAACTTGCGCATGACAGATTCTTTTATAAACATGGTGAAGAAATTGCCAAGTGCATGATGAAAGGAAACGTGTTACAATTAGCATAGGAATTAGCCAACGTGTGAAATACAAATCGACAGCTGTAGATGTTTTTAACTAATTCCCCTCGAGCAAACGAGATTGCTAACTTTGGCAGGTATGTTTCTGAATGTAAAATGATTGATGACTGGAAAATGTTGAGAAATTGAACGAGAAAATTTTCACGAGCGAAAAATACTTTTTGTAATTCTAATTTTTCTCTTGTGAAATGAACGGCGCTAATTTGAATTCGATGAAAGTTGAAAAAATCTGGAATTTGTTGACGGAAAAAGTATCGATACTTCAGTGTCAAAAGGTTGATAAGATGATTTTATTCTTTAAAGTTGCCTTTAAAATTTAAGAATATATTTTATCGATTACGGAATAATATTATATTGTATTTTCAACTGCTCGGAATATCTAAATGTCGCATAAAATTGAAAAAAAAAACGCAATGATTGAATAACGCTCCAGCTGAAGAAATTTATTTGCAGAATTAATTAATGCAGTAAAATTATGATAAAATTTGTGGAGAAATGAAAAAAATAATAATCACGAAAAATGCTCCTCATTCAATTTCCGACAACTTTTGTTTCAAAAATTTTCCTCTTAAGTCACCCAAAGCTTTACCAAAATGCCCCAACAAATATTTCCGATTATTTTACCATCAAACTGATAAAATTGATAACAATCGCCATCTTGGATAAATCTTTGAAAATCGAAATATAAAAACTGAGATATCTTCGACGTGATAATTATCAAAATAAAATGATTAAATAAAATTTGTGGAAAAATGAAAAAAATAATAATCACGAAAAATGCTCCTCATTCAATTTCCAACAACTTGTTTCAAAAATTTTTCTCTTAACTGATTGATAACAATCGCCATCTTGGATAAAGCCCTGAAAATCGAAATATAAAAACTGAAATATCTTCGACGTGATAATTATCGAAATAAAATGATCATAATAAAATTTTTGGAAAAATAAAAAAAATAATAATCACGAAAAATGCACCTCATCCAATTTTCAACAACTTGTTTCAAAAATTTTCCTCTTGACTGATAAAATTGATAACAATCGCCATCTTGGATAAAGCTCTGAAAATCGAAATATAAAAACTGAAATACTTCGACAAGATAATTATCGAAATAAAATATTTTGACCGTTTTTTTGTTCTTTTTACTTCCTTATCGAGATATCTCCAGGGAATTAGCTTTTAAAAAGATATAATTTTTTGATGAATTCAATTCCACGAAGAATTTTTATTCACTATATAACCCTCGTTATCTTGAATTTTTCTATTCTACGATATTTTTCGCATTCTCGTAAAAACAAAATTTATTATCGACTTTCATTACAATATTAACGACAGTCTTACGTTCTCACACGTATTCAAAAGTTGACAAACATAATCGAAAACCGAAAACGTTGCATTTGTTTGACAAAAACATGATAAAAAGGCTGACACGAGATTTCGTAAAATCTTCGATGCACGAAGAATAAAAAAGAAAAATACCTCTCTTCGAAAAACCATTCACCGAAGGTAAATTTCTTTTAAAAGACGGATTTAAAAAATCTACTTCTTTTTAATGAATATACAGGTAAATAAACGTCGACCAAACATCTATATTTTTCCAATCAACCGCAGCCATTTTTCAGCTAAATCTTCTACGATGAAAAATCCGCGAAAATAATGCGAAAATTTCTAAAAAAATAATACGCGCTCGTAAATCGCAGAAAATATTTTTATTAGACCGAGATCTTCTATGCAAGGTTTATACGTCTATTTGATTGATGAAGGAGAGTACAATACGGACAATATGTACGATATGGCATAATTCCTACTTCCATGGAAATTTTTCATCGTTTAATGCAACGGTTTTTTAAATATATCGATTTTTTGGCATATTGTTTTATGGACGACGACAGCTTTGGAAATCTAACAAATGGCTGAATAAATTTCGCCGTGGTTTTGAAAATAAATTACGACGTTTTAATTCGGCAATTGGGAATTAAAGCGAAGAAAATATTCGTTTTTTCAATTTCTTTCTTTAATTGATTTATTATTATGGTTTAAAAGTATTCCATATGGCTTATAAAATTAATGGAATTGGTGAATTTTATTTTCAATAGTTTCCGCAGCGAAAGTATTAAATTGGTACTTGGGCGGCGTTTAGTTTCGAGGTTTTTGCTAGTTTATTTCAATTAATCTTCTACAGTGTGTTTCGGCGTTTACGTCATTTAAAGCTTTAAAGGAAGTTTTTTCCATTACGTGTATCCGTATCGTATATCATAGTCGGTTTTTAAAAACTTATCGCGATATGGTTTTCTTGATATGTTCTTAATTACATGAAAGTTGATTCTTTTTATATGCCGGAGTAGTTTCGCATTTTAAAAACTTTCCCACCATAGCTGTCCCTTTTGTCGCCGGAGTTGTTGATTTATTGCCTTTTCGATAACTCCGAATCTATTATGTAAAGTGTTCTGGGGATTTGAATGCGTATACTTGGAACATGTTATTTATTCATGTTAAACTTTCAGATATATAAAGTCAGACACAGGCAACTGAACTTGTTAGCGTGATCTTTTAGCATAGACGAGATAAATGTACCTCTCTATTTGTTTCTAATAGGTATCACGATACCGTAACAAGAACCCAAAATATTACCCAATAATTGGAAATATCTACGATAAATTTTCTTTTTTTCATTGCAGTAACAATGGTTTACTATTTGATTGTATTATTCTCATCGACCCTCGGAGTAGTTTGTTCACTTATACTAATGGTTGGCTTGTACTTGGTAAGTAGAAACCATCTACAATGTACGGTGCCTTTTTTTTATAATCTCGTTAATCTGACACGTGTACAATGTGTACATGGTGGATAAGAACACACACGCGGACGCGAAATTTTAATTACTTTTATAATTACCATTTTTTCAAATCCCCTTCGAGGTCAAAAAAAAGAGCAAACGTCCAAATATTATAAATCGAAGTTACACCAATTATAATTTAATTTCCAAACGCTTTTTAACAGGAAATTCGATTTCTATTGTTACCGTGGATGGCGATTATATCGGTATCTTCGTGCATCGACATTTCCCATTCAGTTTATTGGTTAACATTAGATGACGTAAGTAAATTAAATTTACGCCGTCTGTCGACGACGTTTTTCAAGTTCGTTTGTTTTGCAGCCCAATTTCAGCCCACTCACGGCGATATTCTTTACCGTTGAATTATTTATTTTTCTGCTCAACGTAAGTGTGATAATTTGGAAAAAAATCTCGTATTTTTGTACAGCGTTGTAACGAGAGCGGTTTTATTCGCAGGCGTATTCTTTCCTATGTGTTATATCCCAATATCAAGAATATAAAGCTGGAAGAGGAACCGCCGCTTATTATGATCTTTTGCAAACGGTATAGTAGTGGTTTTTTTCATCTTATCGAGCATTTTTTCTTGGTACGTTGGGAATAAAACCAACGAAAGGATTTGAATAGCATAGACGATGCTATGAATGTATTAGGTTTTAGGCGGAATTAAGTACTATTTAAAAATGAAACGCTAAAACGTCCGGAAACTGCCTCTGGGGTGATCGTTGATATAAAAAGGAACCCGGTTTGCGTCATTTGAATAAAAAATTGCGTGTGATGGTTTACAAATAAGTACCATGTCGAGGTTCAGGGAAATTTCGAATGTTTGAATTTTCATCAATGGCCTAATTAAAGAAGAAGAATCTTAATATGAAAAAAGTTCAGAATATTTGTTCTGTATTATAAAGCATCACATATCATCACCATGCCTATTATCAAAAATAAGTCATTATTCAGATCACCATGATATGTCATAATAATGATAATAACATGGTCATGAGATAAGAGATATCACCATGACATGCCATTTGACATATCACCACGACACAACTACATATATGTCACTCACAACCATGACAGTTGACACTTGACCATTCCGATGAAGTTCATCGTAACAAGTCATTACATATCATATGTCAATCATAAACATAACACATCATCGTGATGATAACCTGTAATGGTGTAGTATATCACTCATGGTTACGATGTCACCATAACAATGACGTGTCATCTACGAATTGTTATGATAACACGGAAATACCAAGAATCACTCATGAACACGACACATCACCATGACAACGGATTGTGTCATCGTATATGTCACTCATGATAGTGATATGTCACCATAACAATGAGCTATCATCTATGACATGTTATCGTGACATGAAAATATCAAGATCATAACTCATGAGCATGACACGTCTCCATGGCAACCACGTGACGCTGCTATGTAACGCGTTTTCGTGACGATTCTTGATTTTGTGTGCCACAGCAGAGATATGAAAATATCAAAAAATCTAAATTAACCCAGTCTCATTTCATTTAACGTGTTTTACTCCACAGATGCAACGTCGCGACCAAGCCGGCCCTGCAGTACGTGGTAGTCAGCAACAAACCACCGGAACCAGTTACTTACTAACCAACGCCAGCAGCCACCCTCCTCGTGACTTTTGTCAATTAACCAACGAATGTCCAACGGTACAAATGCCAACGACCAACGATAACATAAAACTTCGCAGGGTACAATTTATCAACGAAGATGATCGAGGGAAGAAACTATCACGTCAGAATTTCGACATCCAACCTTTGGTGAGCGACAACGACCGTGAAACTATCATCAATGAAGATGAAGAAGATTACTTGAGTAACAGAAACGATTATTTGTGGGGTTCGGCGGCCGAAGAGAGTATTTTAATTTGCGACGTGCAAGTTAAACGTGGTAATCTTTAGAAATATTTAGCTTTTTTTAAAACGTATAATTTATGGTTATTATACCTCAGAGATATGATTCATTTTAGATAAACGATTCTAAAGCTGGATGTTTGGTTTTTCAATATGATTTCGTGTTATCGCAAAAAATAGTTTATACGTTAGAAACAGATAGATTACGTAGAAAAAAATTTCCTCATATTTTCGTTCGTTCTATAACCAAAACGTGTCCCTAAAATAAATTTTGTTTCAAGTTACTAATAAATTACACCATCGATTTATCGCCTCTGCAACGATACACTTACAATTTAACCAAGTTTCTTTACATTGATTACATTCATCGAGGCTGATTTGACTCGACAAAAAATTCGAAACAGCCTCCAGACTTTTCGCGATTATAGAACGAATTATTTTCTTAATTTAGTTGAAATATCCCTTCAGATGTTATCGCTTACTAATTCTGTGAGATATTTTCAACGCGTTATTTTCGCAGATACGCAAAATGACGAACGTGAAAAACGCAAGAAGAAAAAAGACACCAAAGAGGTTATCAGTTCTAAAACAGACATCGAGGGTAATCCTTACAAATAAGGCTAGAATGTGATAAACACCATATCAGTGTTAAAGCTAGCGTAAAATCATCGCCGAAGAGCAAGGAGCAAATCGTATCAAATGCATTATTATCGTAAAAGCAACAGAACGGAAAGAGTATTTACATTCTCAAACGTGTGAAAACGTGAAATATTGAATATATTTCGCTCGGTGTTTTATTTACGTTGAAATTATGTAACATTTTTATAAATATTTCGAGTTACGTTCGAGCATCTTTGTAGTCGCTTTTTCTAAACAAAAGAACCATTTTTATATGAAATAGATACGATTAGATAAATAAACCCGTACAGAAATTGTACTCAATCTTAATGTACTTCGAACCTTTCGAACCAATTTAAACGTAAATTTCATTCGAGTATAATACCAACAAAGTAATTCGTAATCGTAAGAAATTTTTAGGTTAAAAAAATTACACCTAATTGAATATCATTTATAGTGTTTTTTACATTCAAATACAAGCTAATCATCGAGAGAAAACGCAATTTTTTTAATTAGCTATCGCTAGTTTTATTAGGTGTATTCTTTTCGCAAAAGGAGTATACTCCCGAGTACAAATAAATGTAAACAGAGAAAACTGATAACTAATTTTACTCCCGATAGTAACCAAACATTACCTAGTTCGAAAAGAACGGTATGAAACCCAAGGTAATGTTTAACACTCTTACATTTGATGCGACAAACACTAAAAATTCACAGTTGGTGAATGTCACTAACAAGGGAACTACTTGAGGTGTCCGGCTCGGATTTGAACGGGAGTTGGATATTTGAAAAGAGCGTGTCAAAAAACCCCCAAAACCAAAATTTTACCTGCCCAAGTTGACTTTTCGATTTTTGACGAATTTTTGAAATTTGAAAATTACGAAATTTCAATTAAAAATAAAGAATAAAAAAAAAATAAAAAACTCGAAAAATAATATTAAATCACTTTCAATTTGTAATGCTTTGCTATGAAAAAACCTGTCCTGGAAAACCTACTCGAGGTGTCCGGCTAGAATTTTCTGGAAATGTAGTCAAGCCGGTTCAGTAGGTTGAGAATAAGAGAGAACCAAGTTTTTAGCTGCTTAATCTCAAATGGACGCCTTCTAGAGCATTTCAAAGTTCCTGGAGAAAAATGGAAATCGCGCTGGAGGCTCCAGAACGGCTCGCCAATGCGATTTTCGGATTCTGCGGGTTCGAATTAGGGGGAAAACATCTTTTTCGTGATTTAAAATTATTTTTCGAGTTTTTTTCTTTCTTTTTTATTCTTTATTTTTAATCGAAAT
>QBDW01002105.1:0-10207 GCA_003261595.1 Maconellicoccus hirsutus
TTGGTTGGCAACGTCGATTGTTGCTTATAACATGGCGTAAACAAATGCTACCACACTTGCAATTAGTTTGGCTTTTTATTCGAGAAGCTCTTACCTCCTACCATTCCCGTCATGAAATCGGAAAGAAGCAATTTACTTTCCCAGGAGCCCAGGAGGGGAGAAGGGGTGAGGGCACGAACAACCGGACACCCGGTACGTAGGTATAGGTATTAGGTACG
This sequence comes from Maconellicoccus hirsutus, assembly GCA_003261595.1. Classification (NCBI taxonomy): domain Eukaryota; kingdom Metazoa; phylum Arthropoda; class Insecta; order Hemiptera; family Pseudococcidae; genus Maconellicoccus; species Maconellicoccus hirsutus. Next base: position 219 of record QBDW01002105.1, read on the forward strand.
TCTACATACTACGTAGCACGTTCCTAGTTCCTAACTTCCTACTACCTTTATTTACCATCTAATTTCCAAAATTTAATTTGAATTTGATGCGAGAAGTAATGAGACGCTCAAATGCTGTCATCTAGAGACAGTAGACACAGACACCTGTCACCTACATACCGTGTGTGAAAAATTTTTCTCGTTAAAAAGCTAGTACGTAGCTACGTACTACGTAATACGGTATACGATACCTAATTGACTACCTAATACCTATTCAAAGTACTCGTAAGTATTCTGAGCTTCACTTCAGCGTCAAACCATCGAACCATTGCCTGCTGTGCTTAGTGCCAACACGTCATACGACGAAATACGATGCGACGCTGCGCAAAGATTGACACAAATGTGCAAGTGAACACCGAACCCGAGTCTTGAATGTCAGAGGCAATCACCGCGTTACGTACGCGTACCTACGAGTATACCTACGTATTATTGTACGAGTACGAGTACGAGTATTTTCATTTTAGATAATTGAAATCGATTTTTCCCCGACCTTACCAATGTACTCGTGTGCGTAGTGCGTAGTGCGTACTCAGTACTCCGTACTCCGTATTGTGCACTGTGCACTGTGCACTGTGCACTGTGCACTGTGTAGCGTGTATACGAATAGTGTACTATGCAATCTGAAAATCCGAGATACACCGTCAACGACTAAACTAATAAGCGCGTAAGGTATGTGCGTGTACGTGTACAGTAGGTATACAAATTGAAATCAAGTCCAAGCGACGATCTACTTCGAGATCGAACCTTTCGAAATTTGTATGGAGAGGTGGAGACGCAAATAGGAACCACTCGTAGTACGTGTAATACGTAGTATGATGCATGATTTAAGGGGTGCAGCGCGGCGCCAGTATGCAATGTGCATACTACTCGTACATTTCTATCCAACCTTTTAACTTTGTCCTTGCATAAAATATGAGCACCTTCTACCTACTTAAACTTATTGAATCGTAAAAATTACAAAGCGTAAAATTGTCGCACGTTTCGTAACGAGTATTGTGATTGTGACGGCGCGGCGCTGGTGTTGAACGCTGCGTCAATTTGCGCGTCGTTTGCGCAAAAATTACACCGTTTGTGGTTCGTTGGGGACTGGCGGTTGAAACGAAGAAGGTATTATTTTACTTGTACGTGTCGCGACAGAGTCTTGCGCTGCGTTGCGCTGCGCCTCCGACTCGCCTTCACCCGGTATTCCGCGAGGTTAGACCGTATTGCATCGCAATTGCATTGCGTATTTCCATTTATTCGTTTTGTATTTGTACATATCGCGTGTACGGTACACGTAGGATTGCGGTGGCATTGTAGCCGACTAGCCGTACGTATGTCATGGTGCCGCAGTGTTCTGCTTTATCATTGTTCTATCTACGCTATCGCGACGACCGACCGTAACATAATCATCGGTGTTAGACTAGTTGCGTGTTTGCTTGCAACGAATTGAGCGCGTCGTCGCCTAAACTACGCTCCGAACGCTGCTACCTAGACCTACTACCTGTACCTACCATACGTAATTTGCATGTTCATTTTTGTTTTTTCACCATACAAATACAATACGTATACTTGAATGCAGTACTACGTTTTACGACGACAACTTTAAGGCGCAGCGTCGCGTCTTCAGCATTCGCATTTTCTTTTTTTTTTTTTTTTTTTACGGCTCCCAGGCTCACGTATTGTATTGTACTGTACTGTACGTGTACATACGCATCTGTGTGGAATTGATTGTATCGAAGGTTAAACGTCAGCGCCCCACTGTTTAATCATACCTACTGCATTACCTGATACATAGTTGGACGTACCGACTACCGAGTACCTATAGGTACATACGAGTATATTATATACGTAGTTACGCACCTACCTACATATTTAAGTTGCTTACGCTTATATTACAAGTTCGTAGCAATATCAAGTACAATGTGTTTTTACGCGTTTCTTCTGTTTTGTAGAAAATCATCGCGAAACAGCGATGAAAACGATGAAATACGAAAAAAGGAATAAGAATGAAAAACGAAGAGGAGTACGCGTAAAACGCAGCGCCGATCAGGCACACTGAAGCGTGAGGCGGTCACGTTGTGGCTATCGGTGCCGCTGCCGCTGCCGCTACCGCTGCCGGTGTGGTCGTGGTCGTGGTCGTGGTCGTCTGCTCGCCGATATGGACGAAGACGAAGAAGACGATAATTTTCGCTTTCGCGACGATTTGGACTACTTGTGCGGACGCGCCGAAAAGTACGTTCAATGTTCGATCGTGACTGAAAATTCGAAAAGTCGAACGAGAATGCCGCTAGCCGCCGAGCCTGCTACTGTGGTGAACGAATACAAACGCTCGTCCAGATCGTCGCAATACAAAGCAATAGAAAAATTGGTAATAATTCTGTTCGCGTTCGTATTCTCCAATCTACGCTGGTCCACCTACGCCGAAGATTCGGAATTATTTAACGATTCGCAAAGTGCAATCGGTGCCGGTTTGCGATATCAGGCGGCGTCCAATTCTAATCGAAATCGCGATTTTTTGACAGACGAACGTCGAATTAGGCACGACACGAATAAAAATACGCCCAACGAACGTATAATTTCGTTGCTGGAAACATCGTCGCCGTACGAAAATAATTTTTTTTTCGACCGCCACAGCGACTACAGCGACGACGATATCGGCGGCGGCGGTGGCGGTAGTAGCAGCAGCAGCAGCAGCAGCAGCAGCAACGGCGGCCAATGGGGTAGAACGGAGGACGTGTACCTGAATACGAGCACGTCTACGAATAAAACAACTTCGTCACTGCCCAAGCTTCAGCAGCAACAGCTATCTGCGTCCACTCCAAAGTACGAGTATAACGAAAATTGCGTTTGTTTTGTCGACCGAACGAGATTTTCCAAAGGTTGGAGTAATTTGACAATCGCCTTACAACACGGTATATTGAATACCTCCAAAGGTATCGTTGCCGGAATCCTATATCGAGGTAAGTACTAAGTAGTAAGTAGTAAGTACGACGCGACGTAAACGTAAACGTAAACGAGTAATCAAGTAGGCCTGATCGAGTTAGATGCGTACTGGCTTCTTGTTGAAACTTTGCGGTGATAAACTTCCATTGGGGGTGCTTCGATGTTTCTAATTTTTTGATACGCGCGTCGTTTATTTCGAGTTCGTGTTCACAAACAAATTTTTAGTCCGCTATGTCGTGTCGTCTATAAAAGCGAACAGGTATAGCGAGTTGCGTAACCAATTTTTGCAGGAAAAAGCAGTAAAATCGCTGCGAATGGTCGGCAAAACTATACGACTAATTGTAGAACAAGTGTAATATTGAAGAATATTAGGTATCAAAAAATTAAAGTAACAGCAGCTTTATCGCAGTTTTCCAAGTTGCCGCAACTTCAATTATCGATCAAATGGAACAGTTTTTTGATACATGTATTAATACTCGTAGGCTACTTATCTTAAAATGTACGCTAGTTTGTCCTACGCAGCGATACGAGTACGTTGCACAATTTTAATTTTCCCGCGCAGTTATACAGATTTTGGTGCTTTTTCCTGCAAAAACTGGTTATGCAACATACTATTCCTGTTGTGCTGTCTGAAACGTTGTACCTCCCCAGTCCCTGCCTAGTACCTACTACCTACTGCCTACTCGGCTACTCGTAGTTCGTACTTTAGTACGCGTACGTACATGCATTCGTAATGCGTACGCAAAATTTTCAGTTGGGTGAATGAACTTTCTCATTTATTCTTTGCGATAATTACCCGCCATCTTTTTAAAATATTTCTACATAAAAGGTAGCATTATTTTTGCTTTCGCCTATAAATTCGACCCGATGACCCGACGACCCGACGACCTGACAACATGCGAGTACTCTTTCTCTTGGTAAGATACCCAACTTGGTTTTTAGTATTTTATTGATATTGGGCCTACTCGTAGTTGGTGTGTTGTCCCTTGTGAATTTTTTATGCGAAACGGCTGGTTGTTTCTCGATACCGTCGTGCCATCGTCGAGCCAGACTATTCTGAACGTCTCTTCGTAATTACGCGTACCTACCTACCTACCTACCTACTTAACTAACACTCGTGCATTACTATTAACTACGATACATACGAGTATTAGGCTACTACGAGTATAATTTACAATTCTCACGCCTTTGGTCGGTTGCTAAACTTTATACATGCCAAGATAGATTAATCGAAAAAGTACTGGATATAAATTGTAGGTATTTGTATGTACGTAACGTACTACGTACTTTGTACTTACGTAGCTCTAGCAACGTACTTTTGAAATCTTATTTCAAAACCTGACAAAATTAATTAAGTTGGTATTTGTAGTGAGTAGCGTACAAAGCTACCTACGAATGCAACGATATACTGTACGTATTTTATGATTTATCCATCGCTTGGCCTTGGCTCGTCTAAAATAATTTTTCAACGCGATGCTTAAGTACGTAAACGACGAACGACGCAACTCGACTCGACGGACGATTGTTTACTTTTAATTTGCTTTTCAGTTTTCGCACGTACTTAGGTACTCGATACTCGATACTCGTAGTAGGTAGCTAAGTGTAAGCACCTCGGTCAGCCTCGAAACTTGAGTAATACCGCTTTCTGCAACGTGAAAATCTAATGTTCCGTTTACATTTATAAAATCTTGCTTTCTCGTTCTTGCCATGCTCTACTTACGCGTAGAAGATTGCACCACTATGCCATATTTTACAACAAGTCCACCAGTCGGTATTCTGCAAACGGTTAAAAAGCCTTTCGATGTACTGGTACGAGTTAGACGCATTTCACGAATACGATTCGACTTGAAAGTTTCTGAACGACGACGACTTCGTGGCGCCTTGTCGCGCGCTAAATTTGCAGCTCCAGCTTTTTTAAAACCGGGAAACAATGGAGACTAGCGAGTACGAGTACGAGTAGGTAGCTAGGGACGTTCCCTAACGAGCAGCGCGACATTCGAGTTATTTCGTTTTTTGCCATAATACGAGTAGGTACGCGACACGCGTACGCGTACGAGTATGCGTATGCCGAGTTCATGTCATCAGTCATGTCATCTCATCTCATCTCATCTCATCTCATCTCAAACAAATCAAATTTTTAGCTCCCTTCGCAAGTTACACAGAAGGCGGTTGTTTTCTTAGTCGTTCAATTATAATTTTCTCCACGATCCATTTGTCGCGTTAAGGTGTTCAGTTGAAAGGTTGTTGCGAATGAAGAAAATTGTAATTGAACGGGTACGAATTATACGCTTCTAACAACTTGAATCAACTCCGAATCAAAGGCAATATACGACGAGTAAAGCCACCTCGGACTGAAAAAATTGAAAAAAAAAGCTAAGCTATCTAGGTCGGTGCAGAATCTCGAGTCGTTTCTAGAGACGGGTGAGTAAACATTGTTTTAAAGAGGGGTTTGCGGCTCAAAATTAAAAAAAAAATTATTTTTAAATGACCTATGCTGGGTGACGAGGGGAGCTGAAAATTCGCTTTGGAAGACGTAAACTTGAAGTAAAAACATAGACAGGACTATCTAATTTACCCGGTATTTGCACCAACGAGGACTATACGAGTACGCGTACCTATGTAATGTGTATGCATAATACGTAGATAACTACCTAGGTACGCGTAGATAGACGCGACGACGCTTGAAATACTCGTTTAATCGTTTTGCCAGAGCAATGAGGGACGAACTATGTGAGCGGTACTCGTAATTGGAGTAGGAGTAGGAGTAGGAGTAAGAGTAAGAGTAGGTGTAGGTGTAGGTAGAGGTAGAGGTAGAGGTACCGTACGCTGAAGATGCTCACATCGCATCGGTACACTTTGTTAATAAGTTGTTATTGATTTCGTTGTTTCAGTTGTGATTAAGCTGCCGGAAAAATTACAATATGCTTTTGTTTCAACGGAAAACGCTGATGGTCGTCCCGTTGGAGTATTTTATCCATCGCACAAAAACTGTTCGCACGTTGGCCAAATTCGTAGCGGCGAAAAGTTGTACGATTCTCAAATTTTGCTCAATTGGTCACTGCCGACTGTGAATGGAAGAACTCCTATTCCTAAAGTTTTATTCAGGTACCGTGTCCGTACATACGAGTATAAATGTGCTATGTAGGCCTCTAGATGTAGATCTAGATATACGAGACAAGTCGGCTAGTTACGAGTATTATGCGTTCACGTACGAGTACGTAACTAACTACGTATACCATATACCGACACCGAGTGGCCGATTACTCGTCGGCTGGCATCCGCCAGCAAAATAAATTGGTATTTTTTTTTCGTTCCATCGCGAAAATTACAGCAATCGCTGAAGTAGACGAAGTAGTGTTAACTTGGGCGTCATTAAATTTTTGTCACATTAATCTACTTTCTCAAATTGAAAAATTGCAATTTACGTGAGTAGTTTTTATCAATTCTGAAACCATTCACCTCTAAATTGCAATTTTTCAACTTATCAGTGGACTGATAAGAGCAGAGCAAATTTGATTTTTCATCGAAGGAAATGATGCCCAATTTAGCATTGTTTAAGCCATTGCTGCCATTTTTACAGTAATTTATTTTTCGAGAATGGCGGGGGCGGGAGTGAGTGGGAGGCGACGAGCAGTCGGTCAGACCAGCCGGCAGCTGGTATTCGCGAGATAGGAGTAAGTGTGAGCTTGTAGTTCGTAGACGTACCTAATACCTAATTACCTAATTACCTAATTACCTATGTTACCTAACCATTAGTCTACCAATCGGTGACGGATTTAAGGTGTTTTACTTTTTTCTGCTGGTGAGCAGTAAACTTTTTGAAAAACTTTTATGCATCATAGTTTTGTTAAAAAACACCCATTTCATGTGACTGACTAGGTACTTAATTTTTTTTAATTGATGTCGTAATTCGCGTTAAAAAGTAACGAGAAAAATACTTATCCGCTGAAATGCGTTAAATTTTGGCAACGTGGGGGCTTGACGCCTTCTCTGTGCGTAGGCGGTAGCGTACCGCGCAGCTAATAGCTATTAGCTATGTGGTATGTGGTATGTGGTATGTGGTATGCGTATGCGTATGCGTAGGTATACCTCTATCTATTAATCTACGAGTACGTATTACCATTTACCTACGAGTAAATGCAGCGCCTGCACGTATTACGTACTCGTATTTGCGTACTGTACGCATGAAGATGTAAAAGTGTATCTAGCATCCTGCCACCTGTAAAATTCGCTGCGAGTGTGACTACTCGAATCGTTATGTTTTCTAGATTATGTTACCAAGTTGCAGAGCACAATCATACTTTTTACGAAGCGACGTTCGCATTCGCCGTGATTGAAGGTGAGTAAAAGTGTGAACAGTATACGAGTAAGTAAGGGGTGGTCGGGGGGACTAACCGTATCTATGTAGTATGTACCTAATACCTATGTACGCAGTACGTATCTCTATCTCTATCTACTGTATACGAGTACGTATCTAACCTAGAATCTATCCATCCGTCATGGTTAATCATGCTCGTATTCTACGTAATTCTACGAATATTAACGATGGCTTAACTAATTTACGTATTTATTTGTTGCTCGTACGCTTATAGGTTGTGAATTGATGGTACAGCCGGCCAAAGGAAGCGTTTCGTCGGCGAATTTATTCGCGGCTACGCCGTCGTCGCAGCAGTACTCGCTCAACTGCTCTTTGATATTTTCGGACGTTTGGAAGGTCGGCAGTAATAATTTTCGTAAAAAGGGTTTAATTATAAAGCTGATAAGACTGAACGTGAGATGTGGCCTAGGATATATCAAATTTTTCTCGCGTCATTCGAACGAAATATGCGGCAAACTGGAGGAAATGTCGGTTTCGCAGCGCGAATATTATTTCGGGCCAGAGTTGGCGGATGAAGCGCGCGTGGTATTATTTGGTAAAACGGTGTTCGCTTTTACTTATGAATTAGTGGACGATTGTTACAACGTATCGTTGTATTCGAAAAATCAATCGTTAGCTGTAAAACCGTTGCTCAAAATTTTTTGTAATTATAAAATTTCACTGCCATTCGGTTATCGTGTAAATACGAGTATAAGTCTTAGTCTTAATCTCGGCCTTAACGTGACTAGGCGAAATTTGAATAAGGGTACGAGTGCGGCTTCGGCGTCGGCGTCGGTGTCGCCGCTGTGGGACGATTCGCAGGCGACCGCGACCGCGACCGCGACCGCGACCTCTCAATCGATTTCGGTTAACGATCCCGATCCCGATTGCGGTTATATTTTTTTGCGCGTCTGGGATTCGAACAGCTCGAAAGTGTGGTGTCAGAATGATTCGCGTTTCGCGACCGAAGCGCGTATTCGATGGCTAAGCGCTGAAAATCATATTCGTGTTCGTGTTTACGCGCGAAATGACACGCAATTCGAGTTCTCTTTAAATTACGACGCAGTAGGAGTGCGCCGAATTGTTGGCGATTGCGAGTACGGTTCTATTTCCGTGAATTCCGCCTGTGTCAGCTTGTTTGACGAGCAAAAACTCAACTGGACGCAAGCCGAACAAGTGTGCGTTCGCAAAGGCGGCCATCTAGCCAGTATTTTGGATCAACAATCGCAACAACTCATCGACCAGTATTTAATCAAAAGGTAAGCGAACCTGTATCGGCTTTTCTCGTATCCCCTTTCAATAGCCAACCTTTCATCGCATCAATCGACCGTAAAACAATCGGATCAAATTTTTTTGTTTTTGTTTGCAAATAATGAGATGAGGTAGGTTAGGTATATTACATAGCGCTGAGGGCTAAAAAACGTGTGCGAAGAATTGGAGTTTTTCCAACGCAAACGGAATTCGTATTATGTGTACCTTTACCTACCTACCTAAGTACCTAGCTACCTACCTACTGCGAGTGTTACGATTGAATATGAATATAGCTGTACAGAGTAGGTAGAGAAAAGTGGGCCGGCGGCGCTCATAGTTTAGAGAGTCGAATCTGATCCATATGTCGCACGCGCGCACACACCTGATCAGAGAACCTCGTGACTTAGGTGTAGGGAGTAGGGGTTGTTAGGCCGTCAGGCCGTTACACATACTATACACAAGCACTTCTCACGGTAGTCAGTCAGTCGGTCGGTCGGTCGGTCGGTCGGTTGGTTGGTCGGTCCTTTAAGGTGGTTGGTTACGATGATACGCCAGTCTGGAAGCAAGTAGCTTGCCGTCCACATGCGTATGAATAGGATATCTTTTTTTTTCTTTATTTTACAATTATTACTGCCCGCCTTTATGTGATGGGTTATCGCTAATTGTTATTAGGGAGGTACATACTGCATACAGCACAAATCCCATCAACGTGACACTTGAACAGAAACAGATTACGAATACGAATAACGTAAATACGTAGAGACGTCAGTGCGTGCAAATTACACAAATAATCGATTATTAATGATTAATGACTGTATCAACTTAAATTCTTCATTTTAATCAAAATAACCATTTACTACATATAAACACATCGATCAGGATTGAAAATTATTTGTATTAGGTACTTACCTGCTCGTATGTTGATGGGATTTTTGCGCTGGTGCTGACGTTTGCGCTGAGCGTGCCAGACGTACTGTAAAAATGCAAATATATTACCAGGTACCTACTACATTACGTAGTATATATATTATTCGCTTCTATAGGGAACGTGCAAGTTGACTATGTCGCCGTCTAGGCGGTGAGATCCACAAGTTTCGCCTGAAAATTTAACATAGTGGTATATGGAGAAATTTTGTTTTTCCGCAATAACTCTCGAAGTATTGACTCCACAACGATATCTCATAGATCATTGGAAAGAGGAAGAAAGATGCCACATTTTGTTTACTGAGACCATATACCTAGGAAAAACCGGTTTCGAGACATTTTAATCCAAAATTAATTCAACTATAGATTAAAGTATCTCGAAACCGGTTTTTCGTAGGTATATGGTCTCAGTAAAAGAAATGTTGCATTTTTCTTCCCCTTTCCAACGATCTATGAAATATTGTTGTAGAGTCAATACTTCGGGAGTTATTGC
>QBDW01002106.1:0-17393 GCA_003261595.1 Maconellicoccus hirsutus
GAAGGGGCGTGTCTGACGTATTCCCCTTACCGCACCTTTTGACACGCACTACAGTCCATCAACTTCGCTTAGTGAAATATCCAGATATAGTTAGTACGTCCATGATTTTAGTTATTGAAATACTTTTTTTTTTTGAAGTTTGAACAGGTGTGCCGGTGCACACCGGGCACATAACTGGCCTCGCCAGTGGAAGTTATGTCGCAATTTTTATTGTACTTATACAAGATGTATTACATGCAAAAAAAATTATGGTGAAAATATAAGTACTCAACCAGTGTGGTTCAAACATTTGTATCCATGAACCCCTTCCCCTCCAATCGACTACTTACTCAGGCGAGCTGTACTATTCAATGATCGACATCATGGTGCAACGAATAAACTACAACTGTGACGAGCCGATCTCGCCTGGTCCCCCCTTCCTTCCCCGCCACTCGTGTGTAATAATATTACAGTACATACATAAATACAAAAAAAAATATATAACCGGGCAACAGTTTTTTGAAATCTTCACTTATTCTCCAGGTTTACTCTTAGTTTTTGATCCTGAAACAAACATAATAAATAAATAAAAATAAAGAAATTTTCAAGAAAACTAGACAAAATAGTTCAAAAGCAACGTATTACAATTTGTATAAATATGAGCGCAGTTACTACATGTATGTACACAAGTTCTACAACGCTTGTATCTTTCTCGAAAAAAGAAACCAATTCCTCTTCAGTCTTCTTGAACCTAAAACAAAAAAAACAAATACCGCAATAAAAGAAGAGAAGAAATGAAAAGAGACAGTTGATAAAATTACAATCAAAGCAGAGAAAAATACGCAGCAAAATTTATTTTGAATTAAATAACATGGATATAGGCGTACGCTTTGTATTCGAATTTCAATACTTCGTAGGTGTTGGCGTTTAACTGTTTCAGCACCTTGAAATTTATAATTATATGTGGGGTTCTACTAACTTTGAACTAGAATTCACTCAAGTGGTAATATTGAAAACGAACTTTGAAGTTTAATTTCTAATTTTTACCCAGTAAAATAGAAATCTACCCGTAAAAGATAGCACAACCAAGTAACAAAATTCTTACGTTGTTTCGTCGTACTACGTATATTGTTTTTGACAAAAATAAACATTTTTTGTTGAAAATTCTCCGAAATACCGAGATAATTGATTTTCTAATCCAATTTTTGAAACGAGTTTATTTTGTTTTTGTGCTATTCCATTTGAGGAAGAGAAATTTATTATAACTGGGAAATTTCGGATGAGCTGAAATCGAAACTCTTTTTCTGTAAGTTTTAGTTTCTATATGTGTTTAAAATTGAAATATAATGATTTACTTTGTGTTCAACATTTTGGTACTTTACCTTGGTGAACATTTCGGTTGAAGATCATGAAACTCGTTTTCTTTTCATTGAACCCTGAATAAATTTGAAAATTTCGACGATTGATGAGTAAATTGATATAGTTACTATACCCACTTAGAAATTTGATGAAATGATCAAAGTAGATAATTAAATTAATACAAAAAACCCCCTGCCCGTTTCTAATCAGAATCTGTTTAGTTAATTGGGAAATAGTGTTTGTTTGATATTTGTATTATACTTAAGCCTGCGCTGTTCACAATTGAGTAGTCCTTAACTCTTTGTTTTCGTTTTGTGCTTATCCATCGTTCAAACTAGTCATTGTCATAGTAATTGAACAAACTCAAATGTGGTAACATCAAAAGATTAGTTTACGTTTTAGCTAACACGTGAAAGCCTTTTTTTTCTCATGTAATAAACGCATAGCTAGCTAATCCGAGCAAATTTTACACTTTACATGTAAGTCTAAGTAGGTAGGTAGGTATGTATGTATCCTCAAAAAATTAAGCATAAAAATTGTAAATTAGCCCGTAAGTTAGCTACGTACTGTCAAGAATACCTATACTGAAAAAAGTAGCGTAAATTTCTACCGGAATATTATAACCGCGACTACATAAAAAAAAGATTTTCCTGGATAAAAAGTTATTATAAAATGTAAATTCGGTATTAGTTTCACGGTTCTTTGTAATTTGTCAAACGATGCTGTAGTAATTAAACTGGATAGCTAGGAGTTTTCGTTGTAGTCTTATTCTCAACTTCACACCGTTTGTCGGGAGATTTAATTAAAACGTAATCATCTGGCTTACCGGGAACGGGTACAAGAAAAATTCAAAAATCAAAGAGAAAAAAATTCCAGTGTTTAATGATTAAACGGAAGTGAAGCAAAAAATGACGTAAGTATTTCACGAGATTACTTAACTATTGTGAATTTAAACTTTTGAAAAGATAGGTAATTAGGTGCAATACTCTTTCATATATTAGTAATTCACTTAAAAATCTTCAAATACATTTTCCATTGACAGCATGAACTTCATCTGAGTAACTTTTTAATTAAAATTTTCCTAAGGTATATGAGCTATTACACTCAGTCAAAAAACCGCGAAGTCTATTTAAAAACGTTTTCGCTACACATCAACTTTACTTTTTTGATGGTTTACTTCGGTACGCAGCAGATAGTTTATACAAATAGGATACTTTTTGAAAAGTTTTATTAACTTTCGCGTTTCGTTTTTGTTCGCATAAATGGTTGCGTGAATTAGATGAATGTTTTGCGCAAGTTGGACGTATTACGTAAGTTCTTCAAATTTAGCGATACTTGGCACTTTTCTGGTTTTGAATTTCCATACACAACTGAAATCTTGGAACTGGAACACCTATGAAAGAAATAATGACTGATGGGTATTTAAATTGAAAAATACTTATATCGATTTGAATAAGTGAAGGTGAAGTACTCCGTTATATATTTATGTGTTCATATTACCTCAGTTTTCGTTAGCTAATGCCTATCTAAACGATCTTCGCGAATTTATGAGCTTAGAACCTCGTAGTGGTAAAATTACAATTTATTTAATAATGTATTTTTTGTCGGCAAAATTTCCTCATTTAAAATTAATAAAATACATTCTACTTTACCGATTTTTGTCAAAAACTTTTTTATTAAAAATAAAAGCAGTATATCATTGGTGTTCTTTTGATATTAACTTTGCAAAATTAACAAAGAGTAGTGGGTACTTGGTATTTAGCCTGTCTACTGAAGAAATTTAAAGCACGATATATGCGAATATTTACGTCGCATACTTTTTAAAATAAGTATTTGTTTTCTCTAATAAAATTTAAGTAGACGATGAATTACAACATTTAAGATACTTTAAAAATACGCTCAAGTATAGGAAAGTACATAATATTGAAGGCATAATACCAAGTTCACTAGTTCTGAACTTCCTTCTCTTCGAAAAATCACCTACCTATCGAAGTTATGTAATTTATAGCATGAAATCGTTTCGGTTATATTTAATCGATAAAAGGGGTTTTTTTTCCAAAAGACGATGCTTTGTTAGAAAATCACGATGATGTGTGCGGTAGCTAAGTGAAATATTACCTACTTACATTATTTATCAGTACTATTATTCAATGTTTCTTGCCAAGAATTTTCTCTTATTCAATTGGTTACCTAAGCCTACTAATAAAGATGAGTTTTTATCTGAAAATTCTTCTCGAAATTGAATTACTTTACTAGCTAGATCATTTCGTTTGATAAATTCCACGTCGAACGTAAAAGGATATTTTGTGGTATCAAATGTGCAAATAGATTATACATGAAAATTGTCGTAAACGTAGGGTGTTATGAGAGGACATGTTAATAATAGCTGTATTATTATCGTATAATCTCGTCGGTGGAAGTAGTCATTTAATTAATACTTAATTATACTCGACGTTAATTATATAGATAATAATGTAATAACTGTACGCAGAATTCTCACGAGTTTTGAACCGCCTGTAGAGGATACATACATCATGTCTGAAAAAAAAACACGCTTTTTGCAAATAAAAAAAAATGTTTATTTACTCGGACGTGAATAAAGTAAAACAAGATATCTGTAAGCTGTGGTAAACTTGAGGACAAGACGGTTTTAAATATCGATGTTACTGAAAGCTCTACGAAGACGTTATGTTACTGGTATTTTAGTCCGATTTTAATAGCATTAGTTTAGTGAGATACCCGAATTGGTAAATAACATTTTTAGGTAGGCCTTTATACAGGATGTTGCAAGGTAGAAGTAAGGCCTTCAACCCGGAAGCTGTACAACGTAAACGGAGTCTATGTATACATGTTTGCATGTTTGCCTAACCTCATGGTCACAGGGGTAGTGGTATGCTCTTTTAAAAAAATTTTTTTCAATTCGTTTACCGATTTTGAATAAGTATACCTCAATTACTAAGATAGATAGATATATGCGGTTTGTTCTGGGAGACAGAATTTCATCTAAATTATTTTAATGTAGATGAATAACGCATCTGTTTCGCTGTAGTTTCCCAACTAAAATATTGGATCTTCGGTTCTTCGCTTAAGACTGGACTATGAGTTTACTGGGTTGCATGACTAATTTATGTAGGAAAAAACACTAAAATCCCCGTAATTACTTGGGAAAATTGTGATTGAATACATTTATGCAAGAAGGGCACATATCGCTATGTGCCCAAATGGCGCAAATGCGCAGAACACGATAATACATCTCTTAACTACCTGCCTACACCCCGAAATGACGTCACAAACGTGTCTGTCTCACATAAACATTACATTTCATCTCCCAAGATTCTATCTAAACTTGTTCAATTCGTTATTTTACGATTTTATTATATGATTTTTTCATTTTTTTAATACTGTACATAATCTGACCCATTCATTCCTTATTTTCCGGTTCTTCATATAGGTACAACAAAATGTGTTCAAAGTGTCTGAAAATTCGATTTTTGGCAAATAGTGGTGGAAAAAAAGTTTCTTTCATCAGATATTATCATGCAAATGTGTGTACTTTACCTCTGGATAACCAGACTGCTGATTGATTTTGAATTTTGAACGTTGAACAATTCTTTTATGCAAAAAAGGCACATAGATTTTGCTTTATGCAAAAAAGGCACATAAAGTGGGTGCGTATTCGTTGCGATTACTCAACTACAAATCAAGCTTCGAAACTCGCGTTTGCGCCATTTTGTAGTCGAGGGATGAGAGAATAACCAGTAAAATTTTTGAAAATTTTGGTCACAATTTACTTACTTTTCAAATTTGTTGAAATTTCAAACGCGTTTTTCTCAAAACTCACTTTTCTGGTATGTGCCCTCCTTGCATAAATGTATTCAATTGTAGATTATCGCTCTATCGGACAAATAAGTATACGTTCAAGAATATAATGTCAAAAAATTGCTCAATTTTATGAAAGCAGGACCTCATTTTGAAGTTTCCAAGATCCTACAACTTCAGTTATTGATCAAATGGGACAGTGTTTTGTGTTTTGATATGATATCCTAAAACATACACTTGTAATTTTCTTGGACAGATACACGGAATTTAATGCTTCCTGTAAAAATTGGTTATGCAACCCACTACACCTGTAGTTCCGTCTTAAATATGGGTTGTAGAGTCAAGTATGTGAAAGATAAAGAACGAGAATCTTTTCACAAATTATGCAGCTTATTTTTGTTTCTAATTGTTTGCATTAGAATGACGAAAATCGAAGGAAGGTGTATACGTTACTTAATTACACACGGTCGGATTATTCTAAATGGTTTCAAAATGTAATTTTAACCAAGATTTGAATTTCATAGCGCAAGCTCTTCCAACCGGAATTCTTTCATATCTTTTAATTTTCTTGATAAAGTACTAACTTAATTACAACTACAAGTTTAAAAACTTTTACTTCATAATTGAATACTTTGTTTTAAAAAGTATTGCGTAATGTTGCATCGTTATAGGTGTATTCAACTTTTATGCAGAAATCGGAATGATGATTTAAAAATTAAAACTCTCAGAGAATTTTGAAATTGTAATAGAAAAAGTATGCAGAAGTTAAATTTTGCTTTTAAATGACGTTCTCTGTACAATGTGTGTTTGTTATGGACGTCAGATACCTAACTGAAGTAACTTTTCGTCTCTTTATAGTGTTATATGTCATTGTTTAAGTAACCACTTATCCGGTAATTCTGAATGATAGCCGTCTTTCATATATTTTCATGAGAAGTGATGAATTTCCCAGGAAGACAACTGTTGAAATTTGTAACGTCCCACGGAACCTTGCATAGATCAGCTGAAACGTTTCCCCATAAATTTAAATTTACAATGCCATGCGATGGAGAGTTCACGCATCGGAAAGAAAGCTAAGCATTCGTTTTTGTATATCTATAATCAAAATAAATTTCAACTCGGGGGCGGTATGATTTCGATATCATTCGAAGAAGCATGTAGTATTTATGTGAAAAATACGTTATCACGTTCTTACGCGTTTGTATCGAAGAGTAAATTCTCCAAAAAAAAAAATTCGATTTTATTTTTACTTATGCATGAATGCTTTCGAGCATTTTAAACGTGCATGATAGTTTTCGTAAAATCTACGAAAAAGATTCGCGGAAGCTTCGTTCATGATTATTCGAATTTTCATGGTTAATTGCGGTATCACAAACAACCTTTCTTATTTATAACGTTACTTGTTTCAAAGTATGAAAGTTCATATTTGTTAAAAATGATAAGTAAAATGACGTAGAAAGTTTGAAACAAGTTTTAACACGATAACAGAATCGAATCACTGCCAAAAGGAAATAAAAGCTAGTTTCGCAAAAAAATATAACACTTTATAACTGCGTTGAGAACACGTAAAGAAAAATAAAAAATAAATTTTACCCAATTTTTTTTATCATTCGATGATGGGTATTTCGTGTACACTTTCCAGCGAATATGTGACAAAAAGAAGTTATTTTTATGGGTATATCTTGAGAGGGGAAGGAAGAGGGAAATAATTTATAGGATTTATATACTTCTCGAGAGTAACAAACACCTAATTAATTATAGGTACATATATTTTATCCTGTAAATTAATTCACGTTTTGCTCATATTCGTATTTCAATCGGAACATAGGCCCATCTGCTTTAGTCAAAGACACACCAAGTGTATTTATCATGACATTTCGTTTAACATGTCTAGTAAACAAACAAGCTTTTTTTCCAACATTTTCAAGATTTCTTTTACTATATCGATTGTGACCGCCACAAAATTCTCGTTTCGATTGCAAATGGTGCGAAAATAAGGTGACACTGGTGCGAAAATTTATCGGCTTTTATATTGGCTTTTCTTCGGTAACCGAATAGTACTGAAATTTTGGTAACTTATTTTGACGAGATGTGAATTATGTAACTATACGCAGACTTTTCGCTATACGCAACTACAAGCAGGGCAATCTTCATGGGATAGACTTTTTTCTGAAATGAAAAACAGAAACAAAAGCAATGCTGCTTTTAAAGCATCCAAACGATACAATGTACGTTTGTAAATTGACGATAAAATATTCAGAAAAATTCTACCTATGAAAAAGTTGCCTTTATGACGAACAGGCTGGAATATAAAAACGTGAAACTGGGTTTTTAAAAATTATTGCGCAGCATTGTACCGATGCAATGTTCAAATGCATTATTCTCGCTTGTTGGATTTTTTTTTTTTATTTACGTTACGCTACGTACGAATCATTTAATAGCTTGTTAAGAAATGACATGTTGTAAATTTAACAGATTTACTAAATGCAAAAAACCGAGCGTTTTTTACTGTGGAAATCTTCCTGGAATTTTATTTTGTGTCAAGAGCATCGATGATTCGATTGATACAATTTATCCATTTCACGTGTTTACCTTTTGCTTAGAAATTTTCAATAGTGTAAAAAAGCGTGCCGTGAACAGAATAAAATATATCGAGAGATAATTTTTTAGTGATTTAGAACTTTACTTGTAAATAAATATACATCGATTTATATTTTTTGCTTTTGCGATTTCTTCACATCATCTCAAGACGAAAGTATGCGTTACTTAAATAGGTTGCATAACATAGGATTTTTTTTAAAATTGCTGTAATATGTGATGATAAGTCAGATGATCATTTTTTCCTCTCAAAACGAGTTATGTATTTTTCTACGTTACCATACTATGTCATAGATGACTATTCATTGTCATGGTGACATGTTATGTCATGTCGTAAGTGACATGTGATCATGACGTGGTAGCATGTCAAATAACATGATATGATGACAAGTCATTGTTACTGTGAAGTGTCATGGTTGCAAGTGGCATGTGACATCAAATGACGCATTTTGATGAACATCATTGTCATGGAGTGACATGAAAATGTCTCACTGTGTTACGGATTTGCATGCAAGGTTATGCTTCATGGTACTTTGGCTGGTCAGGTACCTAGCATCATTTTTTTTTCGTGAACTTTGTTGGTGACAAAAATTTTTTTCAGAAAAAGTGGAATAACGAGGGACTTCTTTTCAATCAACGGACAACTACCCCATCTGCAAAGTACATCCCCATTGTACCCCTCCCTCTCCTCAATCTCTCTCCTATCCCTTCGTTATTTGATATACTGAAGGTGGTTCACTTGAGCTTTGAAAGCGTGCATCTCTCGATCAGTTGTTGAGATAAAAACTTTCAGTTTGAACTGAAGCATTGAATTTCTCGAAAAATTTTCTGTGAAAATCAAGAATCATCCAACAACTTTGAAAAAAACTTTCAAACTACGAACTTTCAAAAAAAAAATAGGTATTAAAAATGTTTTCAGAGCATTTCAGTGCTTTCATTTTTTTTTTATTTTGTCTCGATAATATGATATCGAAAAAAAATGAAAGCTCTGAAAACTCATCATTTTTCAAAGCCCTAAACGCTGGCTCTAAGACCTGATCACCTCGGGCCCGATTTCGAAACCAAGACCCAATTCTTAAAATCGAAGCCCAAGCTCTGGCCAAACCCCTGCTATGTTTTCAATTTACAATCATTTTTCATTTTTTTTTAAATTAAAATTTGTTTACAGTATTTTTGGGTTCTTCTCCTCCCCATCCCTTGGAAATAACAAAGAAGCTCCGGTGCCGGCGCCGCTTTCCATAATTCCATAATTCCCGGTAAAATTTCAAGTCTCAGTCCGTCCCTGCATAATCGTTCATAAAAATACAATAGATACGTGGATAATTAAAAGTATATAATTCCTATTCGCTATAAATTCCACTTTTTTAATCATCGCCATTTATAATAAAATGGATAAAAAATAGGATAAACTTTTCAATGTTTACTTAATCAAATTCTCTTGCGTTTTTATTGATTTCGCCTACACTCGATAGCCTTTGGAATACAAATATCATCAATCTAATTTGAATTTTTTCCGTAACCCGAGTAATTCATGCATACGTAAATGAATTGAACGATAATGTGAAGATAGACGTGATGACGACGAAAGAAGTATTTAACATTTTCAAGCCATGGTTTGCAAAGCATCGATTTCATTACCGATATGTGCCATACAGGATGACTTATTCCACTATTCATAAAGTTGAAATGAAAATTTCGTTATTTTTAAAACCAAGTTTCATTGTCGCGTAGCAACAATCAAAGGGATTATAAAATTCTAAATTTCCACGCAAATATGTTGCGCTTTGCGCTTTTCGTGGTATCAAGATAATACGTGCTTCGTTGTTTTACACGGAAAATGGTCGCGAAGGTGAAAAATGTTTATAAGACGCTTCAATCTTGGTTGTATATTTTATAGTTTACTTTCATAGACTCAAGAATCGAAAGTTTTTCGCAACATCTGTTTAATTAAAGCAAAACAGTACAGTTTGGGTTCATGTTAGATGGTTAGACATTTGAAGGCGTAAGTTTCTTTGGTGCGAAAAGCCGCTTAAAGTGAGGGCTCGACGAAAAACATGTAATTTTCATTTTGTTTAAAGTGGTATGTAATGTTTTGAATATCGAAGAGTAAATAAAACAAGATTAGCGGTTAATTTTAAAGCTTTGTGGAAATTTTTTGTCCGTTTTAAGATAACAACGTTCTCGGGTGTTTCGGCATACGTGGAATTTTAGGATACAGTGAAAACATTTAAAAGGATTTTTATTGAAGCTGCTGGGAAATATGTGGCGAATTTTTATTTACTGGTTGACAGCTATCGTGGGTTTAAGAGTTTTTTTATATTTTTTTTTCATGCACGTACCTCGAACAAATTTTTTTACTTGATATTCTTCGGCTGCGGAATCCAAAAAGGAAAATTTTTTTCGAGATACCTAACGCTACACAGTTTGATGGAAATTTCATTTGGAAGATATTTGAGTTGCTTTGTCGGACCTGTTGCTTCGTTAATCCATTTATATTAAATTTTTTTTCATCGTTTTGTAGAAATCAAACGTACGCGAGTTGTATTTTCGAACATGTTGGCTGTTTATGAGGAAATGTGTAAACTATATGAAATATAAATAAGTCTGAACGTTGACAGTGTATTGTAAGATTAACTGGTAATTTATACGTTTTTATGAAATTCCGCAATAGTTCGTTTAATAAATTAACTTGCAATGGCAACCTTGCAACCCTTTCGGATTTTCCACATTTTAATCTTAACAACGTTTTCATCGGAAAGTAAACCAAACCAAAAGGCTTAATATAATTCTTTGCTTTATTAAACTCATAAATCTTTCTGACCGAAAATATTTCTGTAACGTGGCGCGAAATGACAGCGTTGAAAAGATTAACGTTTTGAAAATTTTCAGTGCTGGGGGAATTAAGCATTAACTGCTATTTTGAAAAATTATTTTCCTATGAAGCGAGCTTCAGTTGTTTTCATGTGTATGCAAGAGAAGGAGAATTCGGCGAAGGAAATTAATTTTATATTTTACGGAAATTCGTTCTTGATGTTGGTGAAATTATTAATTATATTCGTGTTTCCTTTGATTTATAAACCATAAACGGGGGGGATTCCAATCAACGATTGTAATTTTCCAATAAAGCGTTTTGATCGCATATTAATCGCGCTGGTGTACGGTAAAACGGAATCTATCAAGTGTTAAATGTCTACTAGCGCAAAACCGCGAAATTCTATCCTCTTTAAATGCTGCACGACCGAATTTAATTTCGTCTATTTCAACAACGTGTTATACCATTGTATTATTTAGAAATTGACCGCGTTTGTTTGTCTTTACTCGTTTCCAACTGTTTTGCTATAGTAATTCATTCGATTAGATTAAAACAGGTTACTGGTCTTACCACGTGAACGATGTTGCCGATGAAAAAGCAATACATGAAGTTTTTTTTAACATTTTCATGTCTTCACGCGGTTGTCACTCATGATAATACGTCATAGATGACCGGTCGTTGTTTTCGATGACATATCATGATCATGAGTGATATGTATAAGATGACACAAGCCATTGCCATGTCGACCTGCCATGCTCATGAGTAATTCATGATATTTCCATGTTATCATTCATAACAATTCGTAGATAACACGTCAGTGTTACTCGTATGGTGACATACCTTGATCATGAGTGATATACTATACAATGGGAAGTCATTATCATGATGACACATGGTCATGTCTTGGTGACATGTTGAATGACGTGCCATGGTGATATCTCATGATCATGCTATGATAACATGTCATGGTGACTTGAACAATGACATATTATGGTAATATGTCCTGACGTTGTCATGATAACAGGCGTGCTGATAATACGTGATGACTAGTCAAGTAATTGTTTTTTCCTCTTAAAACATGTTATGCATCGTACTATATTCATGTTTAATGAAAAATATAATTTATTCATTTCACCATACTATGTCATAGATAACTATTTATTGTCATGGTGTCATGGTCAGAAGTAACATGTGTTCATGTCATGGTAGCATGCCAAGTGACATGATACGATGATAAGTTACTGTTATGATGACGCGTCATGGTTATGAGTGCAGCATGTGACATCAAATGACATCTTCTGATAAACATCATCGTTACAAAATGACATGAAAATGTCACACTGTGTTGCGGACTTATACGTAAGCTGATGCTTTATGGTACCGAACGAATACTTCAAACTTTTAAAAATTTAAGTTATGAGTTGTTCGATAAGTTGTTGGGAAAATCTTGAAAATTTTTCGCAAAATCTGTCAACTCGCATGAAACCTACAACTTGGATTACATTGTTGAACCAGAAATACTAAATTTTTTAAATACATGTTTAACATCCTGCAGTAATTAACGTTATGAAATTTACATAGTTTACAAAACGATTTAGTTGGTGTGTTTTAAGGAAACATTTTAAATGTTACGGGAAAGCAGCCGGGATCAGTGATATATGAATCAAAAGTTACATAGGATTATTTTAAGTTGGATTTTATACCGAAACGTGAAACACGTTTAGTTTTGACATGTTATAAAGGGAGTCGGATTTAGTTTGTGTGAAACGAAAGTTCGCAGTGTACACACCAATATCAACGTTAAATATTATGCACGAAATGTCTCATAAGTTGTCTCGAAGTATTACAGGCACCTACATCAAAATAAGCTCAAAGTGTATGAGGTTATAATGCAAGATTCGATTTAAAATCCTGTAGATAATGTCATACCGAAAGATTTTCACCGTAAAGAAACCCCTGGCCAATTTGTCCGCATTCTATTCAATTTTTTTCACTCATAAGTGACATATGCTCGTGTTGTGTCGTAAAATTGCCAGACCATACGGAACCGATGTGGATAATCGTCTCTCACTAAAGCTACGTTTACAAGAAGTTGCTACACATGACTTGAATTTTCATGAATGAGCTTGCATTCGAATACTTCCTTTTTCCTTCTCATGAACAAAGTCTACTATTTTATTACGACAAAAAATTGAAAATTTTATGAAATTTCACATTTTTTAGAAATTTTCAATTTTTACCACGACGTTCAGATATTAAAAAATCAAAATCCCGCGAAACGTTTATTCGTACGTGAGCGTTTAACATTTCCTTTTGTAACATTTTTATATACAGGGTGCTTCGTAACTGAACTTATTGCATTATTAAATGACAGCAACCGCGAGACGCAAGTCACCATTATGTAATATGATTGGCCTATTCTTTGAATTTCCAAAACTCTATTTATTTAAACAAGTACTAGGTTTTAATTTGTTTAAAATATGATATAGATGAAAATTTTTTTCACTTTTTTTTTTATTAATTAGATGAAAAACTTATTTAAAAATTCCATCTTTTGCTGTTTAATGGAAAAATGAGTAATTCACTTGAAAATTCTTGTAGAGAAATTCTCATACATATTTTAAATTATCAGGCGAGAATAATTATTTCGATGTTTATATTGAATGTTTGGTGTTTTATATAATGGCATGTCAAATGTGGTGTTTTATTTTGAGTAAATTAAATTCAATCACCTCTATATTAGTTAATGGTTTCCCATTAGCGTGGCTTCTATTTTAATTACGTATATCGATGCGAGCTAAAACAATAATTCGCGCTTTTATCCGGTAAAATAACGAAGCTCAAAATATCGAGGGTATTTTAAAAATATACTAGAAGCAAATTACATCATATAACAAGAATTTTCGCAAAAATCGAACATGTGGGTGCGTCGACGTGTATGACAAATTAAAAGTGAAAAAAAAAACGTTTATTATGAATTACGAAACATTCCATACGTTAATATTCGTTAATAAGGCAAGTAACGTATTAGGTACGTTAATAAAAAATACCGAAGGTAGTTGATAAACGTGTCAGGATAATCTTCCATTGTTTACCGATACCGAATAAAAGCGTACAAAAATCATGATTAATTATTGAGGTGAATTTATTTAGGCCCTTTTAAGCCTTTTGAATTTTTGTGATTTTTTTTTATTATTATTAAAGTTCGAACGTACGGTATACCTTTGTGCTTTGTTCAAGATTACATATTTTAACGTCAATTAGGAAGCCAGCAATCTTTAACGAAAAAAGTGGTATTTTTTTTATTTCACTGGAAAATGGTTTCCAGTGTCATTTCATATTCTTCCATATTTACCGGCGCACTTGTACGACGCGTAAAAAAAGTCTTTATTTTCGTCGTGGTCTGACTAAGGATTCAAAACCCAATAATTTTGTTCTGTTTGTGCACATGAAAACTGTCAACGTAAATTCCATTTGAAGCATTTTCAGAATTATGTAGAAAGGTTTCGAGTTATTTTATTGCCACAGATGTTTGAAAAAGATTTTCACGGCGCATCGTACGAGTCATTTATCATCAAAGATTTCTAAGCATAAAAAAGAACATGTTTATTTTTGAAAAGAAAGAAAAAAATACGTAACAGGTATGTAGAGAATTCGTACGAATTTTCGTTTTTTTTTTGGTGGAGATTTTTTCTTTTTAATTTCGAACGAGAGACTTTCTCAGTGGAAATTTATTTAACGCCTTCAGTGTCAATATTGACATGCGTTACTTTATAAATGTTTCGCATGGCGAGGCAAAATTCGAAATTTTAGTTTAAAAAGTTGCCAAGCTTTGGAACAGATTTTTGTTTTGGTGAAATTTGTTTTTTTTCCTTTTTTTACAACCAGCTAAGACTTTATACGTGAAATGAAATTCAGTTGTTTTTATCTAACATTGTCCATATTATTACATTTATTTTTGTTCCTTTTTTAGGATTTTTACTACCTACTTAGTACTTAGCTACTGAATTTTCTAAATAAATCACATACCTACATTCACAATAATACTGGATTTTTAAAAGTTTGATTTGTCGGATTCCCTTGTAAAAAATATAAACCCTTCAAAAGTTGTTGCTATGTTTGAGCACGTTGTACTATGATTTCCAAACAGATGTGGTATTAAAACCTCACCATTTTTTTATACCTACAATTCAAACTTGAAAGGAAATCGTAAAAGTTTTCGGCTTTTGTGAAGTTTCCGCAATTCCATTAAAAAAATTTTCAACGACCCAAGCACTGACAGATTTACAAAACGAAACTTTTCATGTGTTTGCTTCACAAAATATGCATAAATATAATAGCAAACTTCATTGAGGGATTATCATTTAAATAGGTATACTCGAATGAAATTAAGAAAACGAGATGAATTCGCAAAATACTCGAATAAAAAGTGCATTTAAATGCAACCTAACTCTACAGGTGAATATCAGCTTTAGAGCGAGCAACAAACAGTGGGAACTTTTTCCCCTTAAATATGTAAAAGAAGTGAGTTTTAAAGTAATAGAAATTATCATCTTTACAGATATGTACTACGTATACCTATTTTATTTCGCAATAAATTTATTACCTACTGATGCTCTCTCTTTCTTTTTTGAAAGGAGGGGGATTGGTGTAAGAAAATTCAAGTGGAATTTCCATCGCGGTAGAACCCATTGAAATGTAAATACGTTTTTGAACTTTGAAAATTTATCCCAAGAGGCTGTTTTGTTGGTAATTTCATCGGTATTGCATCTGTTTAATTGTTCATTCAAAATTACCATTTATTCGATTTTCTATCTCATATTTTAATCCCGTGAAAGGCATGGCTTCTGTAAATTTCTCTTAAAAGATGGTCAAAAGGTTAGAAATTTAATATGCTCTTCATTCGGGATTAACGCTTGTGAAGAGTGTACGAGCATTTATACCTTTTGAAGGATATCTGGAGTTCTGGACCGTTGCAATTTTCAAATTTCAACACTGTTTCTCGCAATTACAGACATTGTGAAATTACAACTAAGATGATAATTTTATTTAATCTTTGTAAAAAGTAGAAAAAAGTTTTCAAATTCATTCTTATTGCAATCTCCTCAACATCGATTAACATTTTACAACGGATAAAATTCTGAAAAGTAACATTTCCTCGTATAAGGCGTCCCATTTGGCTTCAACTCCTTATATTAATATTTAATGGGAGTTTAAAACCTTTTCCGTCCTGTTTAATGGGACATTAAAAATCCTTCGAGAAACTTTTTCACCTTAGAATGTTGGCATTTTTTGGCATCGTATCAAAAACCATGCTCTTTTTAAATTGATAACAAAATTGCACTGAATATTAAAAGTTTAATAACAGAAGAGCCGATATTTTAAATAAAAAATTTACAACGAGAAAATTTATCGGGTTCGAGTTGTTTTTCACTTTTTTTCTCCTTTCTTCAAACGTGAAAAAACAAAAACTGATATTTATCAAATGTGAAGTTTGTATTTAAAACGGAACTTGAGAACAGATTAAAGGAATAAATTATACGCAACCAGTACAACGGCGCGTGATGGCTGAGTTTAACATTTTTCTCTGCATAGGAATTTCTCTTTTTCTTTTCTCATGGCGAAGTGAAATTCGATTACAGCCGTACGCCGTATGTCACTCTCTCGGATGAATTTTCATTATGGTACGTATTACGTGAAGAATGGGCCAAATGCCAGAATCATCATATTGTTCACAAGATGTATCTACTTCTAGTATCTCTGCATCTACATCTATATTTCGAATCGAAAATTTTTTTGGTACAACATTTCATCATGATAGGTATAGCGTTTATTTTTTATCTTCATATTTGCATCTTTAAATGTTCGCATATGAATAACCTATAAAAAAAAATCCATACCATATTTTTAAAGTAATGGGTTGCGTAACGAATATTTGCAGGAAAATGCACTAAATTCCCTGTAACTGACCAGGAAATTAGAATTGTGGAATATCGCTCCAGCAAACAAACAAGTGTATGTCGTAGGGTATCATATCGAAAAATTGTCTCATTTGATCAACATCTGAAGTCAGGGCCGTACGCACGGGAGGGGGGGGGTTGGGGGTTCAACCCCCCCACCATTGGCCAAAAAAAAAGAAAAAGAAAACAATACATTGGCAGAGCCGAATAAAACAAATCCATGACTGATAGGTACTCCCAGCACTATGATTTGTCTATTTGAGCGATATATGACAAATATTAAAAAATGCAGTAATGCTGATGGGTGATGTAATGTTTCTTGGGGCGCCGCATTGTCACCAGGGTTGTCATTTTACATGTAGAATATTTTGTTCTACATTTTTGTGCAGAAGATATTGTAGAATATGTAGAATATCAAATGTAAAATATGTAAAATGTAAAATGATTTGAAAAGCCATTCTGATTGGCTAATGATAAGAAAATGGTTTTTCGCGGTGCAAAAGTAAGATTGAACTCGTTCTTTTTTACTGCATGAAATCGTTCAAATGAACGATATAACGAAAATTGCCAAGAAAAAACCAAAAAAAGGATTCATTTCATGGTTAAATTTGAAAATTTGGAGTATAGAAATTTGCTTTTTAGACAGAAAGACAGAATTCGACATATTATTTAGGTACTTTTTTCTTACATAAAAACTTTTTTCTGAACGTTTTAAAAAATTCATTCAAGAGTTTATGGTTAAATTTGAAAATTTGAAGCAAATTTATAGAAATTTAGATGATATTTGCAGTATTTTGGTATTTTTTTACCCAAGTTTACATATTCTACATAATATTCTATTTTACATATTCTGCATAATATTCTAC